>JAJOHK020001231.1:0-14876 GCA_022457215.2 Leucocoprinus gongylophorus | reverse complement strand
ATGCAACAGGGGGAGTGTTATCTATGGAGTGTAAAGATGGGTTATGGAGACCAGTGGCATTTCTCTCAAAGTCGTTAAATGAGACAGAGAGAAATTACGAAATACATGATAAAGAGATGTTGGCTATTGTAAGAGGGTTGGAAGCATGGAGACATCTATTAGAGGGAGCACAGTATAAATTTGAAATATGGACAGACCATAAAAACCTGAAATATTTCATGAAGGCGCAAAAGTTGAACAGGAGACAGGCCAGATGGGCTTTGTACTTGTCTCAGTTTGACTTTACCTTGAAACATGTGGCAGGAGCTAAGATGGGGAAAGCGGATGGGCTTAGTAGAAGAGCGGACTGGAAAATAGGAGTAGATAAAGACAACGACAATCAAGTATTTATAAAGGACAATTGGGTCCGTGAGTATGTATGAGGTAGTTGTAGAAGGACCTGAAGTAGAAGTAGTAGAAAAAATAAAAAAGGCAAGAAGTAAGGATGAAGATGTAGTTAGAGTAGTAGAGGAGATGAAGAAGGCGGGGGTAAAGGAGTTACAAGGAAAGGAATGGAGGATAGAAGGAGACTTGGTGTTAAAGGAGGGGAAAATATATGTGCCAAAGAATGAGGAGGTGAGGGCGGAAATAATCCGGTTACATCATGATGTGCCAGCAGCTGGGCATGGAGGAAGATGGAAGACAGTAGAGCTGGTGACAAGAAATTATTGGTGGCCTGGGGTAACGAGGGATGTAGGGAAGTATGTGGAAGGGTGCGATTTATGTCAGAGGATGAAGAACCGAACAGAAGAACCGGCGGGGAAGCTAAAGTTGAGTGAGGTACCACAAAAGACATGGACGCACTTAACTGTGGATTTTATTACGAAGTTGCTGGTGGTAGCAGGGAAGGATGCAATACTGGTGGTATGCGACAGGTTGTCCAAAATGACGCACTTTGTGGCAACTACAGAAGGAACATTGGCGGAGGAGTTAGCAAGACTCTTTAGGGACAATGTATGGAAGTTGCATGGGTTGCCAGAGAGTGTGGTATCGGATAGGGGACCTCAGTTTGCGGCAGAACTAACGAAGGAGTTGAATCGGATGTTGGGGATAAAGACAAAGTTGTCCACAGCGTTCCACCCACAGACAGATGGGCAGACGGAACGAATGAATCAAGAACTGGAGCAATATCTCCGGCTTTTTGTTGAGCATAGACAGAAGGATTGGCCGGAGTGGTTGGCAGCAGCTGAGTTTGCGGTGAACAATAAGGTTCATACGGCAACTAAAGTTTCGCCATTCATGGCAAACTATGGAAAAGAGTTAAGGATGGGAGGAGACATAAGAAGAAAAGGAAAAGTAGAAAGTGCGACAGCATTCATGGAAAGAATGAAGAAAGTGCAGGAAGAAGCAGAGGCAGCATTGAGGAAAACTCAGGAAGAGATGAAGAGGTATGCAGATAGGGGAAGGAAAGAAACAGAGGAATAGAAGAAGGGAGACCGAGTACTATTGAGCACTAAAGACCTAGTGTTCAAAGAGAGACCGAGCAAGAAGTTGATGGAGAGATATGTGGGTCCTTATGCGATAGAGGAGATAGTATCGTCAAATGTGGTAAAATTACAATTGCCAAGTTCAATGAGGATTCATCTGGTGGTAAATGTTAGTTGGATAGTGAGATACAAGGAGCAGGTGAAAGAGCAAAAGAAAGAGGAAGGAAAACCGGTAGAGGTAGAAGGAGTGGAAGAATGGGAAGTAGAAAAATATTGAATAAGAAAAAGATGAGGGGAGTGGAAAAATATCTAATACGGTAGAAAGGTTTTACAGCAGAGGGGAACACTTGGGAAAGAAGAGAAAATCTGAAAAATGCGGAAGAGTTGATTGAAGAGTTTGAAAGAGGAGGAATGGAAGTAAGACGACAAGAGGGAGAGGAAAAGGATTATAGAAGGATGGAGTTACCAGGAAAATACACAGCGAAGTTGTTGTATGGGTGGGATGATCGAAGATTCGAGGAGGAATATTTAAATAAATTAGAAAAGAATTGGAAAAAGTGGAAGGAAGATAGGAAGATTGACGAAAGTGAACACTTGAAAAGGGTAGAAGAAAAAATGGAGGAGGAGAATGAGAAGATAAAAAGAAGAGACTGGAGAACAGAACATTTCTCTGGAGGAGAAATCTTAAGAGGGGGGTAATGTCAAGATCATGGACGGTGGACTTTATTTTATTCCCTCTTTTCATTTTATTTTTCTTTTATTTTTATTTTTATATTTTTAGAACAGCTCGGGTTAGGGTTGATTGGTCATGCTGTCACATCAGTCACAAGACTGATCACGAGACTCGGGAGAACTTAGTAGAAGGAACTAGAACAAAGTGATGTCATACAACATGGACACCACATGTTGGCCTCATGTATTACTCATGGTCATTTAGGATAGGGTGCACAGTAGTTAGCATGGACCATGGGGATTAGTATATAAGGTAGACTACTCTGTACTTGGAACTCTATCGAGTTCTCTTGTGTTACTCATATACAAGAGTTGTTCTTTTGTCCAACCCTAAGGACCTAAGTTTATAACAGGCACATCCACCAGATGAATGCAAAATCAGCCTTCTTGAATGAAGACTTGAAGGAGGAGATATATATGAAGATTCCCCCAGGACAGGATAGGCCTGAGGGACATGTCTGGCGGCTCAGGAAGGCTCTCTATAGCCTTAAGCAAGCATCATGAGAATGGTACACCAAGGTGCACAAGGTCATAGTTGGGCTGGGGTACAAGGTCTCAGTAGCTGACAAGTGTGTGTTTACACGCATTGATGCCAATGGTTACCTGATTATTGTTGCTGTTTACGTGGACGATTTCCTCTTCATCTCTAAGTCCCTCAAATTTGTTGAGTCCTCCAAGTCGGAGATGAGCGGCCACTTTGAGATGAAGGACCTAGGCCTAGCAAAATGGATTCTTCAAATGGAGCTCAATCATGACATCTCGAACGGTGTCACCACACTCTCCCAGTCCCAATACATCGAGAAAATCCTCGAATGTCATGGAATGGCCGATTCTCGACCCGTAAAAACACCCATGGACCCTAATACGACTCTCCCATCACTTGCCGTGCCCAAAATTGACGTCACTGAGTACCAACAATGTATTGGCTCACTCATGCATGCAATGGTCTGGACTCGCCCAGACATTGCCCATGTTGTTGGGATGGTCTCAAGACATGCCGCCGCTCCTGGACAAGCTCATATGACTGCTGTCAAGAGGATTTTTCGCTATCTACGAGGGACAAGTGACTACAAGCTGACATATCGATGAGATAAGGCTAGAGAACTTGTTGTTTACAGTGACTCTGACTGGGCAGGTGACAAAATGGACAGGAAGTCGACAAGTGGGTTTGTTGCCATGCTAAATGGTGGTCCAGTTGTCTGGGGTTCGAAGAAACAGGCCAGCACTTCACTCTCGAGCACTGAAGCCGAATTTATTGCCTCGATGTCTGCAACTCAGGAACTTATTTGGCTCAGAGGACTTCTTTCTTCCATTAACCATCTCTCTTGCACTGCCACCTCCTTACTCATTGACAATCAAGAGGCGATCTCGCTCATCAAAAATGGTCTCAGCTCAAAGCATAGCAAGCACATCAAGCTTCACTACTATTTTATTTGTGAAAAATTCACCGATGGGACAATTGCCACCAAATACATCTCTACAGACGAGCAGTTGGCCAACGGTCTCACCAAAGCCCTCGCTGGCATCAAATACAAGAAATTTGTCAAAGGACTCGGTTTTGCTTAAGGAATGTTTGTTGAGTGGGCATGTTGTTATTCATTTGTCTTGCATATGTCTCGCTTCACACTCTCTTTGTATTCAACATCACATTCTTTCCTTCTGGACTTATTTCCTTACATAAGATTGGACTGTACATTTCTTTGTGCCACAACTGTTCTACTGATATACATAATATAGTAGTTGTGTTCTATGAACATTGAGTCATGACTGTTCTAAGTGCAGCTGCTCTCGTTCTGGTTCCTCGCTCAACATTTTGGAGTTTGGAATATGATATATAGCTACTTATCAAACTTGATCTTCTATAACAGAATAATCTAATCTCTTTTAGTGTTTTATCACTGAAATCTCTAAATATCTCTTATATCTAACTTATATATAAGACTAGTAATTACACTATAATTTACTACTCTGATAATTGACAAGAATAACTTAATTTCTGATATTCAACAACAATATACTAATATTAGTACTCACTCTTATCTTAGACTTTATTTACTTATCTGAAGTTGTAACTATATTACAGTATATAAGCTAAAGCCAAAGTTGTTCTAAATAGTTTACATTACCAAGTTTATTATATAAAGATAGTTTGATAAGTACTCTCTATTATAAGTTTGATTATGAGAATTTATTTAGTCATTTCTGAAATAATAGCTAATAATAGTTACTAATAGTTTGATATCTCAGTAATTTGTTATTATCTTTGTATATTTTATATATGTATAAATAGCTCTTATATAAAAAATTAGCAAATATATTTCTAAGTATTTGATTTAAAAAAAACTTTTTCAAACTTAATAGCAAAATTTTTATCTTTAATTAATATATTAAGTATTTTATAAATATCTAAACAATTGCTATCTGATAAAAATAATTATTTAAATAATAAATTATTATTATTAATTTTCAATTTATACAAATTTAGATATACATTTAAGATATTTTTAATAAAATATTTTAACAAATAATCATACTAAAAATATATAATTTTATTAGTGAAAAATAACCAATATAATTATAAATTATAAAATATTATATTTAATTTTAGTTTTATTTATAAAAAAACAAATCTATATTAAATTTTATTTTTCAGGAAATAAAACTTTAATTTGATATAATATACTTTTAAGTAATATATATTTTAAAAATAAAATCAAGATTAACTATTATAAATTTATTTTATTTTATAAAAAGTTAATTTTTAGTTTTAAAATATAATAATAACTTATAAAACTTTAAATAAATTATTATAAAATAAATTATTACAAAATAAACTACTTACTTATTTATAATATATATATATATAACTCTTATTTAAGACTTTTTAGTATAAGTTGGTTTATAAAAATTAGTTTACTAATTATAAAAATACAAGTTAAATAAAATTTATAATATTTACTTTATACAAATTAAAAAGTGATTTTTCTTACAGTTATTATATTTTTTATTATAGTAAAAATTTATTTAAAAGATTAACCTAATAATTAAAATTATATACTTATTTAAAAAAACTTAATCAAGCTAGTTAATAAAATATTAATTCAACACTTAATATAACAGCCCTTCTTTCTCTTATACTACTATCTTGTATGGTAGCATCTAATAGAGACCTAGGAAATATACATCTTCTTTCTTCAGCTTTTACAACAACAAGTACTTAAATGAATTCTTTACCTTCCACTTTAGAGATGGACATCAACAGCATTAATAACTATAATGATGTTAGAAAAAGAACTTATTTCCTTAGTAATGTCTCAACTAGAAGTGTGTCTATAGTTTCACAAGCCTCTTCTTTACCATACCATGAAAGAATGTTAATCAATAACAACCTTCCTGACAAAGAAATCATGGAGCCTATTGACAGCTCTCAGCTATCTTATAGTGGTAATAGCCAAGAAAGAAATTGTAACAGTATGGCAACTGACCCTGTTTTCCCCAAGAGCCCTAACATGCTTCAAATAAGACACTGGCCTGCAATATCTACAATAGTCAACATGTTGGTGATGATGATGTCATCAACATATAACTACTATACAATCCTAATTAGCTTATGGAACCTAAATTGTGGAATGGTAACTTTGGTCACATTTCTCTTCATAACTTCTTGGAACATCTCCCATCTGATGCCAGCTACATCAAGATCTCTCTTGTTCACATGGAAAACAAGAAAATTGACACAACAAAGTCAAATAATGTCAAAGAGTTATAAGATATGGGTGAAGTTGCTTGAAAATTCATTTCCACTCTCTATAATACAGGATGGTATTTGCTTGTCTGCAACACCTACAATAATATCTTTAGACAGAAGATATCATATCATTACACCCTGAAGACTACCCAGTCAAAAGCAGCAAGCCTAATATCAAGAATACAACCAAACTAGCTAGTATTGAGAGAATACTTCCTCCTATTCCTGTTAAGACCTCCAAGAAAGTCAACGAGATTTCCAAGTTCTTCAAATTAAAGAAACTGGCTCAAGCAAATGCTAGCCTAAATAAATTATATGTGCAGGCCTCCAAAATAGGTAGTAACATGAAAAGTATTCTCAAAATCAAAGAGACATTCTCTACTCTCAAAGCAAAGAGTATTGACAACATCCAGAGAATGATCAAGGGCAATAGTAAGCCCAAGCCATGTATTAATATGACCACTAAGGGCCTATCAAGAAAACAAGTTATTGTTCCCATGAATAAAGAAAACAAGAGGAATTTCATAGAGGAAAGCAGCACTTATGTCACTAACATGAATAGAGCATTGAAAAACATCAAGTCAGAAGTCATGATCAACTTCATGCAAGTAGAAACTAGCAGTATTGTCATTGTGACTAACAAAGTCACCTCATCTTTAGATTTGCAGATGATTGAAAACTACATAAAAAATGCAAATTATATCAACACTAATGGGATTGAAGTCCCAAGACTCTTCTAGTCAAAGTCCTATCTCAAAACCATAGACATTTCTTATCTTCAAGAAAACATGAATGATCCTCTCACTTTGAATGTGGTTGAGGACATCATCAAGAGTAACCACATCTTCAACAACATTACATTAGCTTCTAGGCCTTATATCATCAAGATATCTCTAAAGTCAGATATGGCAATTATTTGGGTAGACATATGGGATGTCCAAAGCAGAAGTAAGGCAAAGAGACTAATTAACAGATGCTTTAATATAGGAAGCTATATTGTCACCATTAGAGGTGCCAACATGAACCCAGGTGTTCTCTAGTACAAGAATTGCTGGAAGTGAGGACATTCAACATTCTTGTGTAGGATCCAAGGGGCAAAATGCATCAAGTACAACAAGCTCCACAAGTCTGAACATCACTGACAATTCACATGGTGCTGCAAAGCAAATGAGAAAACTAACCCCTCAAGACTTGAAACCAAGAAGGGCAAACCATGCTTCTATTCATTCAAATGTTCCAACTGCTGAGGCAAATACCAAGCTGACTTAAACACCTGTTCATTCTGGAAGCATTGATTCAACTGAGACTGGTACAACAAAAAACAACAAGAGCTTTGCAAAAGTAGAAGTAACTCAATTCACTCAGCCATGAGTAGTGCCAAAGCATGATTTTAAAAAAATCAAAATCTACTTGCAGAATGTTTAAAAGAACAATTTTCTAATAAATACCATTCTCAAAACTCACTTATCTTTTGATATTATCTTCATCTAGAAACTGTCTTAGTCAATCATATGAACTATTCTGAGCTCTTCTAGTTGTGAGGGGAAGAATTAGTATGAGTTCCCAACCATTCAAACTAGACTATGTTTTCTAGGAATTCTTTGCAAACTGATACTTTTCCTAGGACTATCTCATTCAATATTCCCATATGTGTTTTTCTCTTTGAAAGGACATTCTTAATCATAAAGACATTTTATGTATTTCTTTTTTCAATTGCAATTCCATTTACTTTCTTATTAACATATATTCTGATTTGTTTCAATTGGCTTTGAGATATCTCAAGGATACTAAAGTCAATATTGACAATGTCCTTATCATGACTGGTGACTTTAATATTAGGGATAGTTTTGGGTACCTTAACTACCCATATTACTCTTTTTGAAATTGCTGACCCTTTTCATGTAGAACTGTCCAAACCTACTGAATTTTTCCCCACTAGATACTCTAACAACTTCCAAGATTCAAATTCAGTTTTAAATCTTGTGTTTCTACATCCAAATTTTATAGAACACAACAACAATTGTATTCACCTGGAATAGAGATTAACATCTGACCACACCTCTATTTCTGTTGACATCTCTATTATTGAAGAACAAGTTCAAACAAGAAAACAATCTTTACCCAAGAACAGTGAAGAGAAAGCCTACTTCATTAATGAACTTATTTACTCAATTAAGAGCCTTAATACCAACTCCTTACTAAGTGTTGGTGCTTTCAAATGTCAAAGGGATTTGGAGACATACAGACAGTCTAGGCAACTTGAAGACTGGAAAAGATTCAAAGAAATAGTCAAGAAAATTTTGTTTTGAAATTTCTTTGATGGGAAAATTGATGAAATTGCAAACAAAAAGTGTAGTCCCTAGGAACTTATAAACTGAGTCAAGAAGAAAAGTCTTCCAGCTACTGAAGCCATACAATACAACAGTCAATCTTGTATCAAACTAGACAATCTATGAGAAGCTCTTTACAGGTCCTTCAATTCTACCCTAAATTACCAAGTCAATACAAGCCTTTTGGAAGAAATCTACAATAAAGAAATGAAGACATGGGTTCCTTTTGCAAAAAAGGAGCTTCTTAATACTATTGAAAGTTACAACAACACTTTGACTCCCAGTCTAGACAAACTGTCTTGGAAGCATCTTAAGGAAATTATTAGAAATGAAGAGTATATTGACAAGTTGATTAACATTGCTAATATATATATCAACTTAGAACACTGGCCATCCCACTTCAAAGCATTGTCTACAGTCATCATTTCCAAGCCAATAAAGAATTTTCTCTGGGAAAAAGACTTATAGATTCTTATTTAGACAGATTCTTCTTCTATATCTGAACTCACAATATTGAAAATCATATGCATATTCTTGACAACTGTCATATTCCAAACTCTGAAACATGTCCGAGACATGTTTAACTTCAATACAACATCAAATCCCCACGGTTATTTGGTCTTATTTGTATCCAAAACTCCATCGGTAGTTTGGTACTTTATAATGAACTTAATTCCACCAAAAGTCTGCAGTTATTTCGCTTTATTTGAGTCAAAATCTACGGTCATATTCATCTGTATCCATTGCCTAATTATCTCCTTAAAACTCCGCAAATTTACTCGGATTTTATGTGGAGTTTTCCCCTCTCAAAATCTGAACTCCTAGATAGTGTTTCACTAATGAAACACTCACTCGGAGATCTGTTTTAGTTACTCCTTTTGTTATTTTATGTATTTAAGGCTGGTGACCCCTTTGTAGTAGCTAGCCTGATAATCAACTAAAAGTTGACACTAAATCTCCAGTGTCAATGGTGATGCACTTTATCTCTCTCCTTACAACTCCTTACAAGACCAATCTCTGAAATTCTGACCATGTGGCTTGTAGGAGACACAACACATAAGTTGAGACCAAGGTTGTTCTGGCAAGTCCACATCACCGAGCTTATTGCAGGAGTTTCTACACTTTGTGCATGTTCAAGCCAACTCTGCAGACTTTCATCTTCAAGTGCAAACTGCGCCTAACAACAACACTATTATTAATGCTTTTAATAACTCTCACTTCTCAGTTGTCATTGCAGATATTAGTATAAGAAACAATGTTACTACCTCTATAGTGCACATCCACTTATACAACAGGCCAGTCACCAAAATAGTTCATCATGCAGTTAACATAACTACCATAGAAGCTGAGCTCTTCACAATCAGATGTAGAATCAACCAAGCTATTAGTATTCCTATCACCAATTATATTGTTATCATCACAGACTCCTTATACACTGTTATAAAAATCTTTTTTTTAAGTCAACAATTTATTATATGGGGTGTGATGGCAGTCCATGCCTACAGGAGGAATTATGTATGGAGTATCAATACCCTAACCTTTTTATGCAGTTACCCAACACAAAGGACTACTAAGGAATTGAACCCATAACCTCAAGTAGGTTTGAGATAGGCATAATATACATAAATGGAAGGCTCTTCCACTATACCATCTCTCCCCCATGAAAATCTTTGACTCCTTATTACATCCATTCCAAATTTATTTCACTGCTGTTTCTCATAAACTAAGAGATTTCTTCAAGAGAGACAGCAATAATTGCATCAATTTTTAGGATTGTCCTAGTAAAGAAAAATAGCTGTTTCACTTCTTAGTAAACAAAGATACTAGGAATTTTGATGTTTCTCCAGTTCCTCTCTGCAAATTGTTCTGGGATTTTTACAATAGGCAGAATTGTAACTCTACTATCATACAATGAAGAATGACTTTCTGAGTGTTAGATCTAAAAGAAAAAAATTTCCTTGAATTACTTGATAATAAATCAAACCCTATTGAGTCATTAGCTATCAAAGGCTGTCTGTGGCTTTAATACTTTGGGCATTCTAACTCTCTTTGCACTAGAGCTACTAGAACTATTGTCAATTATACTCTTATTGGAGAGTATTGACTAGATATTTTTCTAGGAAAGAATTTTCCTATCTATACAGTTTATACCCCATTGAAATAAGGTAACACATTCTACATGAGTGTAAGAAGTTCAACAACTACTGAAATTCAAGAAGGGACTTAACAGGTATTTTTCACAATTTCTTATCTACAATAGTAAGGCTTTCTCTTTTAAAGATAGCATTGCTTTAGCTTTTTGCTTATAGCTAGTGATATTTCCTTTGTCTTGAATCTTTTTCTTGACATTTTATTAATTATCTTTTTCTTTATTTTCTTTTCATTTTTATTGTCTCATGTTGTTTCTGTCTTCATATATATAGTTACAAAGTAGCTACCATAGTTTGTTTACATGCTCTGTATAATAAATTGTTGATTTAAAATAAAATATTGATTAAGAAAGAAAAGAAATCTAACTTTATTTTAATAGCTATTTATTTTGACCATAGTAAGACTTCTTTTGTTATTTATTATTTTTAAATAGACTTTTTCTATAAGAAAACAGGCTTTTTCAGAACTTCTTTCTTTTTTACTACTAATATTATATTCCACTATTTATAAATATTTGTTACAAACTTCATTTAGCTTATATCTTTATAACTAGTAGATTAATTTTCACAAATTAAGTTGTGCTGAAAAGCTCCAAATAAAGGCTATCTGTACATATGTGGAATATACAAAAGTAACAACAAACAACTGAGATATTACGCTATCAGTGACTTTAAACTTGTATTGGAAAGTATTTATTAAACCATTTCTGATAATATATAGTATATCTCAAAGCCATAAGTATTCATAGAAATATAAGCATATCAATATAGTGACATAACTAGTTATCTTCTAAAATTAACCTGACATCTGCTATGACAGATAATAGTCCCTATTAGATATGAGTTTTGATTATGTGATAGAAACAACTTGTACACAAACCATTACTCTTTTGTATATATACTTTTGTATCTGAGAATTAGATCTCAGACTTAACAATATCATTTATTATCAATCTTCATTATTTTTCATTAATATTTATCTTTTCATTATTAACATTTGTATTGATCTTAATCATTATTGTCATCATTATTGAACTTCTAAATTACTTCTAAATCTTTAAGAGTATATCTAAGATTCAGATATCACAAATAAGTGAATAGTTTATTTTGTAATAATATCCAAGTTTTCAGTCAATTATTTCTTTACTTATCTAGCACTCATCTGCTTATTATCCATACTCTTACTTTTCCATTTTTATTATACTTGGTCAAAACAATATTATTATTCTATACTTAAATAAGAATAACTTAGTAAATGAAAATAAACTCTCAAGATGTATAAGGTAGTAGTTGTTTTTGTTAAGTATAATTGATATTTTAGAAATAAAAATTTATAAAAGATATATATAATGGGATATATATATAGTAACTTAGAATAAATATATTTGAGAATTACTAGAACTAGGAGAAAAAAATTAAGTAAATGAAACAACAAGAAATATTAAGAATATAATTAAGACTAGAATAAAAAAGATTCTTATATTTATTCAAATTATAGTAGATATATAAGCAGATATAACTATAGAAACTATAAAAATAAAAATAACAGAAATATAAATAACTCAAAGAGAAGTAATAATAAGATAGAAATAATAAGAAAGTAAGTAAGCATAACTTGTACTTCAATAACATAAAAAAGTATTAGTACTTATCTGTTACATTTTAGAGAAGAACTATAAGAGTTAGATTATAAGTGTAACTTAGAAAAGTAAGATATATTACTGCTAATACTAGAAATTAATACTAGTTTTAGTCAATTTTCAGAATAAGAACTTTATAACATAATTATTAGAATAAATAAACAAAGTCTGTGATGTTTCAACAGAGTTTATATTTTCAAAAAGATTTCAAGTATATTATCTACATATATAATAAAACAGTGTATACTTTTAGAAAAATTCTGAGAGGATAGAATAGGATTTCTTAAAGGTAATAGCTAGTATAAGTATTTCTACAGTCTATACTAATCAAGTTGAACAGTTATAATATAAGAAACACTAATAAAATTAGTGATAGTATATATAGCTTATAACAAGAATACTATAGACTTGTATTAGGGTTCTTAACTGTCATTAAGCACTACAGACTTTATATGAAATTTAGATAATGAATACTATAAGCTTTGAGAGTAGTCTAAAGCTTGCTGTGCAAAAGTATTGAATTTTCTTACAATAACTAAGTATTCTATTTAAGATAGTATTTATAAAATAGAGGCTGTAAGTAATTATCCTAAGTCTGGATGGTTTTTAGATATTAGAAGAGTATTTCATAGAGTTGTTAAAAAGTCTAGTAAGAAAGTCTGAAAAGTAATCAATATAGAATAAAGAGTATTAATCTATACTAGATAAATTTGAGAGATATGAATTAAAAGATACATGTTATTTATGTAAGAGAGCAGATATTATTAGATTGGTAAAATAAACTTAGATTTCTTAAAGCTTGAAAGTTTATTTGTACTTCTATCCAATTGTTCTAATATTTTCAGTAAATATTTTAAATATTTCAATTATAATTTCTAACTATCTAAGTGTTATTATTCCTTGTTTATATCAGTATTATTCTGCTAGATTAGAATAGACCTTAGAGTATTTAGAATAATTATTATCTTTAGGAGATCTTATTTCATTCTCACAAGTTTCTTCTAAAGCTTGGAGTACAAACTCCATATTTGTCAGAGTAACTTAGTGGAAACATGAAACATACTTTGAAACTCTAGAAAATTCTAAGAAATCAAAATAGAGTTTCTAAAGATAATAACTACTCTAAATACTATTAAGTCCATTCTAATATATCAAAGTACTAATTGTATAAGTATAAAATAATGATACTTTAGTAATTAGAAACTATTAAGAATAAAAATATCAAGAGTTGAAATATTTAGCAAGTGTATCTAGAGTATAGGAAAGTAGATCAATGTAAGTGTGAAAAACAATAACAAACTACAAAAGATTACTAAACATCATGAAAAGATAAGAAAGTACAAGAAAGAGAAGTTAGCTAATATGTCTAAACTAGTAAGAGTAATCATAGACAACTTAGAAAGGTTTAGAGCACAGGAAAGTAGATTAGTACTAATATGCAGATTAGCAGGTGAATGTAGATAATAGAACAAAGTATAGAAAAGCAGATCAATCAGAAAACATAGAAGAACAAGTCTTTTTATAGATCTACTTCTAAGACATCTGAAATATTTGTTTTCTACTCATAAATACAGAGATCATCTCTCTAATGTTTTCTTTCCTAAGTCTGATAATCAAAATTTAGTAACTTGCTTTCTCTTCTGTACTTTCTGAACTCTGACTCCTTCTAAAATTACAACCCTACAATAAGTAGCTAGCACAACACATAAGTTAAGGCCAGGGTTATCATCTACTATTTCAGCTGCAACTTTATGGATAAGCATAGCTTGATCCACACTGTAGATAAGTATCCCAACTTAATCTGATCACTTCTGTGTGACTAATTGTGAACTTCTACTTGAAGCAAGGATTAAAAACACTCCATCTAGTAACTACCTAACAGTTTTGGTCTGAAGTCTAATTTTTAGAAAAGTATCTTGGATATGTTGATACTGAATCAGATAACAGAGTATTACTATTTGAATCCAAAGTCTCGAATTTATTAAATTCAGAACCATATCCCTTGCTTTGAATCTCAGCAATCTAAAAAGGAGATGAATATGAGAAAACTAGTTCTTTCATATTATCTACTTCATCATTCATTCTTACAGTTCTAACCATAGTAGTGCAATCATTTCATACTCAGATAAGTAACATTTAGAATAACTGTCACCCTTGTTCTATTCTCTTAGAATTTTCTGAAGATAGGTTATATAACTAGTATCTAGTCCAGAATATACTTAGGATTTCCTCTGCACTTCCGCTCAATCACAGATATATTATTGTATTACCAATCGTTTGACAGACCAAGACCACCACTTAAGTCCAACCTCTGCATATATTGTTTCTTTCCTCAGTTGATTTCCTGGTTCTCACTAAGTTGTTGAAAATAGACCTTTGCATGAGTAGATAGACTGTGTATGCAGGGATATTTTCAGAGAATGAACCCGCGAAATCCGGACAAGACCGTTTCAAAATTCGAGTGTTCCTAATCAAACTATGTGAAGCAGATAAATACCTTGGAGGAGCCTCGCATGGTGTGAATAAGAACTACTTCACAGTGCGCTGCATTCACTACGCGCTTGCCACCATGATTTACCGTACGAAACGAGAATTTCATCGCCTTTCCGGATACCCTCAGAAGAGCTCCAAATACTCATTCGAAGCTCACCAGAATCAAGCCTATTGTCCCGAAAGAGAGCACTAGGTCTCTTTGAGACTCCTCGGTAATCGTTGATAAATCTCGCCTCGTTACCAGATTTGTGAGCGTCGATCCCCAAGCTGAGACCATCGGGGGAGCGGTGCAGACAGAGGTCGTAGTCAGACGTAGA
>JAJOHK020001230.1:0-14886 GCA_022457215.2 Leucocoprinus gongylophorus | reverse complement strand
TGCTGACAGAGTTCTAGGAGTGTTTTGCAGGAGCAAACATCATTTAAGTAGAGTATATATATCTATTCTTCACAACTGTTAAGTGTGGTCCACACTTTGGACAAAGTTCATAGGAAAATGCACAGAGTGGAGCAGATCAGATACTTGGACTTATCTGTGATGTGTGGAGATGGACTTTGAATGATCTTGACTCCAACTTATATATTGTATTATTATATATGACAGGGTATAAATTATACTCAGAAGAGGTTATAATCTGCAAGAAAATTACAGAAGTGGTTGGATGAAGCATGGGAACTTTATCTGTGATATATAGATGTAGATCTAGAATGACCTTGGCTTTGGCTTATATACTGTGTCTCTATACATTATGTGTTATAAACTAAGGTCCTTAGGATTGGACAATAGAACAACTCTTGTATTGAGTAACATAAGAGAACTCAATAGAGAACTCTTCTACAAACTAGTCTACCTTATATAGTTCTACAGATGGTCCATGCTAACTACTGTGCACCCTACCCTAAACTACCATGTGTAGAACATGAGGTCAATATGTGTTGTCCATATTGTATGATGTTATTTGTTCTTGAATCTTTTACTAAATTCTCCCAAGTCTTATGATCTGTCTTGTGACTATACCATCAGATTGTGACTGATGTGACAGCATGACCAATCTGCCCTAACCCTAGTTGTTCTAAAAATAGAAAATAGAAAAATAAAACAAAATAAAAATAAAAATGAAAAGTAAAGTAGAGAGAAACTAAGTCCACTATTTGTGAACTTGACATTATGGTAGTCATAATTTGAGAAAGAGAACTAAAGAGAAGTGAAATATGAAGAAAGTCAAGGAGTTAGACATGGATATCCAAGATGTCACATTTTATGTTCCAATCTTATCCATGCTTCCCAACCTCTTTCAGTATAGATTAAATCTGTCTATTCTACCTCAGATGTCCTCACTAGTCCAAGATAACTTCATGGAACTCCATTCCTTAACATCTGAGGATCATTAGTAATCAGGGTAACTTACCTAGTAGTTATATTTTAGATAGCTATCCTAGATATACTAAATAGTTCATAATCTGGTAGTTTACACTATAGTAGCTATCCTGAAAATCAACTAAAACTAGCACCTTTCTTCTAGTGTTAGTGATAACACACTTTACCATCTTTTGGTAGTTTTCTACCTACTGAGTTTCTGAGCCCTGATCTAAAATATGCAATTTATATGATTCATAGAAGTACAGTATATAAGCTAAAGCCAAAGGTCATTCTGATCTGCCTTTTACATTCTCATGTATAACTTACTAGTTTTGGACTTCTAAAATGCCCTCCTGGATCTTGGATAATAAGATGTAAACTGTGTCTAACACAAGAGTAGTGCTAATTCTAGTCAAATTTCAAGCTAAGAAATACAAAGTATGTAAGAGGACTGGCTCTTCTAAGACTTTTTTCTTCTACATTTTTTAGCTAATCCATGTTCTATAATTCTTTCTCATACTCAGGACCCCTTCAAGCTGTACACTAATACTCCTAACTATCTAGATATATCATTAAACTTCCTTTTATGTACTCTCTTACTCTTCTACAATACTCTGTGATCTTCTGAAGTCTTCTAGTATCATCTGTATATCTACTTGTTTGCTTTTCCATGTTTCAGAAGTACTAAATACTCTAGCTCTCTTTTATTTCGGTATCTTCATTCTAAACTGTTTCTGATTACTCAAGTATTATTGTTCCTTGCTTTTATAATCATAATTCTGACATATTAGAATAAATCTGTTATTATATGGAGTAGTTATTACCTTTAGGAATCTTCATTCTGTTTTCTTAGAATTTTCTAGAGATTTGAAGTGCTTTGCTCTTTCACCCCATTGTTCTAACAGAGTATTTATATGGCTTAAATACCAGTACTCAGTAACTAAGATCATATCTTGTTAGAGATAATTCACACTTGTTAGGAATATTCACAAGTATCACAGAAGATAAAATAGATGATATAACTTAGTGGAAAAGAGAGGTGAAAGTGATTTAGAAGTGATATTATATAGATCAGTCAATCTTGGCTTTAATGGAAAGATATTGTATCTAGCTTAACTTCATCATATGATTGTATTTTAAAAGAGGATTTAGATAAACTTAGAGTGAGTGTGACACAATTCCAAGTTGATTATCAGACTAAAAAACTACATATAGTAGCTGTTATTCTTAAATACAAGAAATATTTTATAATTATACTACTACTATACATACTCTGGATTGTTAGGCATTATAGGAGTTGTTATTTGGAACTTTATAGAATTAATAAGGAATGGAGAGATTTTAGTCCTCAGATTGATGAATGATTGGGATAGAGCATGATCTAAACTAAAAAAGAGTGAAAGAGTATGAATGTCAGATGCAGTTGGATAGTATATGATATATCTGAAAATTAGAAGAGTTATATAATTACTTAGGTTATACTAAAATCCTCAAATATAGTCTCGAGTTCCATAAAGATCATTAGGATGTCATGTGATCAGTTATGAAGTAATTAGCTATAGAATAGAACCATGTTAATCTATACTAGAAGAAAATATTATTACAGTTCTAAGCTTGGCTCAGGTTGCAACTTAGAATAAAGATTTGAGTAAGAGAGAAGAGAATGATTAATTAGTAAGGCATAAAGATACAAGCTTGTATCTCTAGCTTTATATACCTAGTGACTATAAAGAAAGAAAAAAGCATTCTTTGTCAAAAAGATAGATGGAAGATAGGGTGGAACTTGCTTCAAGCAGATACCTAGGATTAGTTATAACAAGAGAGGATTCAGATTAAATATAGGAACTTATTTAGGAAACAGATATAGAAGTCCATAAGATTGGGTAAGTATCTGGAGTATAGATTAAGCTTGAAAGCTTTATCTATAGATAAATAATATGACTTCAAATAATGACTTGAGCCTCAACTTATATATTATTCCTACTACTTGTCATATAGTTATAACTTTGGATGATTAGAGAGAAGTGAGAAGTGAGTTTTTAGTCAGAGTTTAGATAAAGCTTAGTTGGAGTATTAGTTAATTTCCAGACTAGGAACTACAGAGTATCTACCTGGTCTTATATACTAAGTTTGTAGTCAGAACTATAGCTAAGGTAGTAGTAGTATAAAGAATAACTAAGGAAATGTTATAAAGACAGTTTCTAAGATATAAGATGACTGAGAGTTTAGGTGACAAGTTACCAAAAGATGAAAAATAAGAGGCTGATCTATGTGCAAACAATTATAAATATAACATTCTTGAGGAAACAATAAGGAAAATATAAGAGAAATATTAAGTTCACAAATGGTAGACTTAGTTTTTCTTTATCTTATTCTCATTTTCATTTTATTTTCAATCTATTTCCTTACTTTTCTATTTTTAGAACATAGGGTTAGGGTTAGTGATAGTCATAAGTCACAAGATGCATAGAACAAAGTAGAAGGTTCTAGAACAAATAATGTCATATAACATAGATACCACATGTTGACCTTATGTTCTACACATAGTCATTTAGGATAGGGTGCGCAGTAGTAAGCATGGACCATCAGTAGTAGTATATAAGATAGACTAGATTGTAAAGAGATCTCCATTGAGTTCTCTTGTGTTACTCCTATACAAGAGTTATTCTTTATCCAACCCTTAGGACTTAAGTCTATAACAAGAAATATAAAAAGAATATGTAGAGATTTCTACTACTATATGAGACATAGACTGATAATATATGAGAAAAATACAAAGTATAGTAGATATGAGTCATGAAGTGAAACAAACTCTACATATATTCAAGTCATATTATATATAAGGCAAACATCTGTTAAACATGAGATAGTAACTGTAACAAATATACAAGTTAGAAGGGAGATATCTACTTCTGCAAATGTTTTGAATAAAGCAATATAAGTACTTGGACTTCATTTAACTCAGGAACTAGCAGTTGAAAGCTTAAGACTGTAATACTTGATATAAGACTAAGAGACTAGTTTTTACAAGCTTTTTACTTATCTGTAATACTTAATCTAAGACTAAGAGAGCATCATAGATAATTGTATGTTTATGTCCTCTTAGACCAAATAATAAAATACTATGATTAAAGGGAAATCTTATCTTATTTGTTTAGTAATCTTTAGAATTACATTCTCTTCTACTTTAAGAAATTAGACTTCTCTCCTTTATTCTCATTGATCTAAGGCTTCATTCTTCTATAGTTTCATGCTTAATAACCAAGTGTTATGTTTTGGTTTTCATCCCTTAAAGGCTACCAAATATTGTTTATCTTTGTCATAGTATCACAAAATAAATCACTTGTTTGTGATATTTGAATCTTAGATATACTCTCAGAGGTTTAGGAATAGTCCATAAGCTCAATAATGATGACAATGATAATTAAGATCAATACAGATGTTAATGATGAAAATATGAATATTAATAATAAATAATAAAGATTGATATTGTTAAGTCTAAGATCTAATTCTTAGACACAGAGATATATATACAAAAGAGTAATGGCCTGTATATAAGATGTTTTCATCACATGATCAAAACTTGTACCTGATAGGGGCTGTCATCTGTCACAGCAGATATCAGGCTAATTTTAGAAGGTAACTAATTATGTTAATATATTGATATGCTTGTATCTCTATGAATACTTATTGCTTTTGGATATATTATATATCATTAGAAATAGTTTGATGAGCCCTTTTCAACACAAGTTCAATTGTGTGAATCTATCTAGCCACTTATAAGATATTAGCCAATAAAACTTTTACAGTTACTAATGGCCTGATATCTCAGTTGTTTGTTGTTACTTTTGTATATTCTGTATATATACAGATATCTATCATTTGGGGCTTTCCAGTACAACTTAAGTCATGGAAATCAGTCTACTAGTTGTGAAGATATAAGCTGAATAGAGTTTACAACACATAAACTGACTTCTAAGATATCTAAAATATCTGCTTTTTGACCTTCAAATAACATACTTAAGTATAATTTTATATTTATGATTGTTTGCACATAGATCAGCCTCTTGTTTTTCATCTTCTAGTAACTTATTACCTAAACTCTTAGTTATCTTATATCTTAGAATGTTATAATTGATGCCTTATGTATGTAATAAAAACTAGGGCTAAGAGCAATGATGATATGATTGGCTGTGCTGTAGTTGTCTTAGTCAGCACCTCATATAGTAGGCATTGTTTCATTGCTCTTTCTTCATAGTTATATGACTTATAGACTTATATATAGTAAACAATTGCTTCATGTACAATTGGTATATATAGTGTAGATACATTTCTGTATTCTTATACTTTACTAATTGACTCAATCCTTTATACCTTCTCAAGTCTTTGCCTAAGTTGTAATCTAAGCCAAGCTTAAGGTCATAATATTTAGTAAAGCATCAATAACTCACCTTGCAAAAGGAAAGAGTACATAGTGGTTAGACTATGGAATAATTAGGCAGAACTACCATTAGATAAAAAAAATAAAATACATGTGGCATAGTCTATGAAACAAGACAAGTTTCTATAGAGAAAACAATATTGAAGCACTATAAAAACAATTAAGATTCTTACAGATTACAGACAAAGTCTCAAAAAGTACAAACAATTATACAAACAAGATATCTGATATACTAGCATAATTAAATGAGAACATACAGGATGGAATGCCTAAAAGCATGGTTCTAGATCCAGAATAGTTTGATGGAGATAGAATGAAATTTAAAAACTGG
Source organism: Leucocoprinus gongylophorus (assembly GCA_022457215.2). Classification (NCBI taxonomy): domain Eukaryota; kingdom Fungi; phylum Basidiomycota; class Agaricomycetes; order Agaricales; family Agaricaceae; genus Leucocoprinus; species Leucocoprinus gongylophorus. The sequence goes on along the minus strand of JAJOHK020001230.1, from coordinate 9,133 downwards.
TAGAAAGAGATATAATTGTTCCTCAAGAGCAATAGGATCATAAAGACTAACAACAGAATCACAGCAATCCTTGCCCACCTTAGAGAGGGTGTAGCAGGCATATATATCCAGAAGAAGAGGAACCCAAGATTGAGACAATTTTGTACAAGAACTTGAGAAAATATTTAGCAACAAGACAAAGGTAGTAGATGCTGAATGAAAGATCGAAATATTTAAACAAAGAAAGAAGAACATAGCTGACTTTATAATAGAGTTCAAAGCTCTAGCCATGAAGGCAGACAAAAATGATCTGCATACTATATTTTTACTCAAGAAGAATGTCTGAGCAAATATTATCAAGACAATATTGGATTATCTATCTATAATAGTATTTGAGTCACTAAATGAATAGAAGGTAGCAATTACCTTAATTGAACAAGGTTATGAATCAATGGAAGGACAACATGATTACAGAACAAGTATAAGAACAACATATGGAGGGTGAGGAATGTTTATGAATATTGACAAGACCAAGGATAACTATGACAAAGAAAGAAGACCCAAATACTTCAACTGTAACAAGTATGGGCACATAGCAAAAGAATGTTGAAAGAAAAAAGAGAAGAACCCAAGGAAATGTTTTAGATGTAAAAAAGTAGGTCATATTGCAAAAGATTGCAAAGAGAAACCATGGTATAAGAGATTCATGTATTTAACTTTCAGAATCAATATGTTATTCCACATTAAAGGGACAACATTAAGAAAGAGTTAAATGTGCAAACAAAGATCAAAACTGCAAATAGAAAACAATTGAAGGTCAAGGTACTTGTAGATTCAAAATGCACTTATGCTAGAATAGATGAACAATTAGTCAAGAACAAAAGAATTTAGACAAAACCAATAAACTTCTCATTTGAAGTCTATAATGCAGATGGAACAAAGAATAAAGAAGTAATAAGAATATGTCATATGCAAGCTCACCTGTCTGAAAATTATATTCTCATAGTGATATCATTTCCAAATTATACAAGCCTGTCTTCCACGGTAGCCACCTTTCTCACAACACATCTTATGGTAGTACTGCAACCCTCCAGATATTCCGTCTTCCATGGCAGAGATACTCCTATTCAACTCGGTCTTCTATAACAGAGTTACTCCTGTCAGTGTCTCAACACTGAAACCTCTGTTCAGAGTAATAGGAGTTTTACCACTAAAACCCCAAGTATCTCCTATACTATCCATTTGTATATAAGACTAGTAGTTATACTGTAATTTGTTAGTTTGATAATTGACAAAGATAATTCTTATTGAACTTGATTTCCAGTGTTCAATGGCAACACACCAAATCAGCACTCATTCCCATCTTGGACTTCTTCCCATCATCTGAAGTTGTGACCATATGGCAGACAGACAGTGTAGCACATAAGCTGAAGCCAAGATCGTTCCACAAGTCTGCTCCACTCTGAGTCCATTCTGTGAACTTCCACTCCAGTGTAAACTGCACCTGATAGGATAGTATTATTAAAGGTTGAAATCAATAGACATAAGAAACATCTCAAAGTAGCAGTACTAGATCTTAATGGCATGGACATATTTCTGGGACATGATTGGTTGGTCAAGCATAACCCAGAAGTAAATTGGAAAGACAGCAAGATCAAGTTTACAAGATGTCCAGATTTATGCAGAATGAAACATTAAGACATCGAATTCAAGATATAGAGGATACAGGCAAAGGAAACATCATAAAAAGACAAATCAGATATAGGCAAGAAACCAGATCTAACAAACCCAGAAGATTTACTAGATTATATTTGATCATTCACACATTTATTCAATAAGAAGAAATTTGAGAAGCTACCAGAAAGAAGAAAATAGGATTACAAAATAAATTTAACAAATGAAGTACTAAAGAAGCTTAATGCTAAAGCCTATGCAATGACTATAAAGAAAGAAGAGGCTTTAAACCAATGGTTGAACAAACAGTTAAAGGCTGGACTTATAGTAGAATTAAAGTCAAGATATGTAACATTATGTTTTTACATTCCAAAGAAAGATGGGTCACTACATTTGGTTCAAGACTATTGGAAACTTAACCAGGTCACAATTAAAGATAAGACACCATTATTGCTGATAGGAGAAATCATTGATAAGTTGAAAGAAGCCAAGTATTTCAACAAATGCTTCAAGAGATCAAAATGTGATTTTAATATGGAAGAGATCCTAATATTAGGGGTAGTTGTAGGTCAAGGACAAGTTCAGATAGAGAACAACAAGATAAAAGCAGTCAAAGAATGAAGTATACTTACTAAGGTTAAAGAGGTAGAAAGTTTCTTGGGATTCACAAACTTTTATTAAAAATTCATTAAGAATTTCAGTATATAGCAAAACCACTCAATGAGTTGAAAGGAAAAAAGAAGTGGAAGTGAACAAAAGAACACCAAAGGATATTTGAAAAACTCAAAGAAAAGATAACAAGTCAACTGGTACTTTCTCTTCCAAAGAGAAATGATAAATTCAGAGTAGAAACCAATGTTTCAGAACATGTAATAAGAGTAGTTCTTTTACAGGGATAAGAAGGAAAATAGAAACTCTTATCAAGGACAATGCAACCAGTAGAGAGAAACTACAAAATCTATGATAAAGAGCTGCTGGCAATAGTGGAAGCACTCACAAAATGAAGATAGTATTTGTTGAACATAACAGAAAAATTTGAAGTTTGGATGGATCATGAAAACCTGAAGTATTTCAGAGAATCTCACAAGCTCAATGGACAGCAAGCTAGATGGTATTTGAAATTATAAGACTATGACTTTGAACTTCAACAAATATCAAAACAGACATCTTATCAAGAAAGAACTAGGTGGACACTTGAGATAATAACAAGAACATACAAATACTGAAAGAAGAATTATGGATAAAAAGAACAACAGTAGAGATTACAATGTTGTGAAAAAACAAAATGGTAGAAAAAACCAACTCATTAAAAGAGATACAATGAAACCAGACAAAGAAGAAAGAAGTAGTCCAAGAATTAAAGAAAGAAGATAGTCAATCATGGAAAGACAATGAAATTGTCTATGTAGATAGACAAATCTACATTCCAAATAACAGGAAAATTTGAGAACAAGTTTTACAAGAAAATCATGATCCTATGAATATTAGATATTTAGAACAACAAAACTACTGGTAGCCAGACATAAAAGAAGATGTCAAGAAATACATTCAAGGATATATTAAATGCCAGCAAAATAAAGTTCAATATCAGAAGAAAGCAGAAAAGCTATATTTACTTGAAATACCACTTGGACCATGGCAAGAAATTAGCATAGATATTGTGGAGCCACTATCAAAATTGAATGGAAAGAACACTATTATAGTAATTGTGGACAGGTTTACAAAGATGATTCAACTAAAGGTAACAATAACAAACATATCTTTAGAAGAAATAGCAAAGATCTATAGTGACAAAATCTGAAAACTACATAGAGTACCAAGGAGAATTCTTAGTGACAAAGGATCTCAGTTTGCATTTAGGTTTATGGAGAAATTAATGAAAGCATTGAAAACCAAGAGAATGCTATCAATAGCATATCATCCTCAAACCAATGGATAGATAGAGAGGATAAATCAAGAAATTGGAACTTTCCTGAGACATTATGTCAATTACTAGCAGAATGACTAAACAGAATAGATTGCAGTAGCAGAATTCCAAAAAAACATGTAGCAATGGGACAAACACCATTCATACTTAACTTTGGAAGACATCCATAAAAGGGCAATCTAACAGTACAAATAGAGTTTCCAAAATTGGAAGAGTTTCTTATAGGATTACAACAAAGTTGGGAAAAAGCCACAAAGTTAATAGAATTAGCACAAAATATCATAAAGGAGCAATTTGATAAGAAAAGACAAAATCTACAAGAATTAAAGGAAGAAGACAACATGTGGTTGAAGGCTAAAAATATCCACTCAAAAAAACCCTTAAAGAAGCTAGACCAGAAAAGATATAGACTCTTTAGAATTTTGAAAAATATTAGACAAAGAGCTTTTCAGCTGAAACTTTTAGAAGGATGAATGATTCATAATGTGTTCAATGAAAACTTGTTAACATGTTGTAAAGAATCTCAATTCCAAGAACAATGCATAGACCCAGCACTATTACTAACAATTATTAATAAAAAAGAGGAATATGAAGTAGAAGAAGTCAGAAAGCATAGAAAACAAGGATGGGAAACTCAGTTTCTGGTGCATTGGAAGGGCTACAGTAATGAACATGATCAGTAGATTGTAGAAACAGTGTTGTCTCATATAAAAAAGACAATTAAAGACTATTGAATGAGTATTTCAAGTTAAAACCTATAAAGAAGGGGGGTAAAATCTTAGTTTGATGATTCAAAACAAACACTTGAAATACTAATAGCTCAATACTCTTCTACAACTTTCACTTTCCAATTCACCACTGCTCCAACTGTTATAACTTAAAAGCCTTAGAGTTGACTTAAGAGCAAAACCTTATATTAGATAATATAAGAGAACTCGATAGAGAGCTCTTTACAAAGTAGTCTACCTTATATACCTAACTAGATAGTTTATGCTAGCTACTGTACAGCCTACCCTAAACAACCATATGTTAAGCATGGGATTAGTATATAATATACCTGTTGTATGATATTACTTCTTCTAGAACCTTCTACTTCCTTCCATTATGACTTGTGACTTGTGACTGTGACCAGTCATCACTCTAACCCTAACCTTAAGTTCTATAAATAGAAAATAAGAAAATAAATCAAAAGAAAATGAAAATAAGAAAATAAAACACAAAAATACAAAAAGACTAAGTTCACTTCTTACAATCTTGACACTAACCTCCCCAAATCTGTATATTTCCTAAAATCTTCATAACATAAAGGAAGATAAATTATTCAAGACAGAACATAATGATTGAACAAAAAATTATCACAAAGTATTAAAAGGAATAGAAATTATAATCAATATGCAGAAATAAGTTTGAGGCATAGTCAAGCTAGTAGAAGAAATGAACACAACAATCACAGAGATGGAGAGAACAATCTTAAAAGCCAGCAACAATCATTGAACCTTAAACACAGCTAATATATTTAGCATACCTGAAGATTTATGAAACCTGGTTCAAAGTGACATAGAAAACAGGGCTTATCATGTTCAAATATTGTTAGCAGATGAATTGAATGAGTATAAGGGAAGAAGAAATAATTATATGAATGAAAATATCAAGGAAATTCAAGAGTTATACAAAGAGAAAGGTAAAAGACAATGAAAAGATAAAAAAGAAAAGAGAATTCAAGATAAAGAAGTTCTACTATACAAACTATATGAAATGTTGATAGAATTCAGTTTAACACAACTAATATTTATACAAGACAAACTTGACAACTTGGAAAAATATATAAAGCTTGTCTATTCACCTGCTAAGACTAGAACATTTACTTTGCCACCCCACTACAAATTGATTCAACCAAAGAGAGAACAAAATGATCAGTTTTAGAAAGAATTAGCTGTAATATTCATAGAACAAAGACATAACACAGAAACCTTATGAAATAGATTTCCAATATTTATATATCAGAAAGGACTATCCTACAAACCTTACTTTATAGTAGTCAATATGAAAGGACAAGTCATTATTGGTTCTAATAAGAAAATAGTAGCTACATACATTATAGGTAAACTCATATTATTAAACTAATTCATAAGGATATGAAAGCTGAAAAGGGGATATTATTACAATTGATACCTCATGTATACAGTAAGAACTAGGCTAAGAACAATGATGATATGATTGGCTGTGCTGTAGTTGTCTTAGTCAGCATCTTATGTAGTAGGCATTGTTTCATTGCTCTTTCTTCATGGTTATATGACTTATGGACTTATATACAGTAGACAATTGCTTCATGTACAATTGGTATATATAGTGTAGATACATTTCTGTATTCTTATACTTTACTAATTGACTCAATCCTTTATATCTTCTCAAGTTTTTGTCTAAGTTGCAACCTGAGCCAAGCTTAGGATCATAACATAAAAACTGTCTTTATAACATCTTCTTAGTTATCTTCTTATTGTCAGAGTTGCAAAGCTTAGATTCAAGTTTTTTCTAATATCTTTTCATTTTCTTTATATTTTCTTTTCAATTTATTTTCTATTTTTGGAACTAGGATTAGGGTTTAGCATGACATCACAGTCACATCACAGTTATAGTAATAGTTATATAGTCACAAGGTCATGAATATGATAAAAGGTTTGAGAACAATGCATGTTGACCTCATAGCTAACATATGGTCATTTAGGATAGGCTAAAGAAGTAGGACACAGACCATTAGTAGTTAGTATATAAAGGTAGATACATTGTACCAAGAACTTCATTGAGTTTTCTTATGTTAAACCCTAATACAAGGTTTTTATCTTATTGTTCAACCCTAAGGACTTTGAGTTATAATACTTATCATATGTCAAGTTTACTTATTCTGAAGATTACCCCATAGTGACACTATCATTCTGATATCTACAACACAAGCTTATTCTCTGTAACAGCTATCCTTCTTGCAACATGTTTCTATGGTAGTAATACAACAATCTGGATATTTAGTTTTCTATAATAGGAATACTTCTATCAAACTTGGTCTTTTATGGCAGAGTTCTCCTATCTTACTCCTATCAGTGTCTTACTACTAAAATCTTTGCTTGTAGCAATATACTGAAACCCTGAGTATCTCCTATATATCTAACTTGTATATAAGACTAGTAGTTATACTGTAATTTACTAGTCTAATAATTGATAAAGATAACTCTTATTGAACTTGATCTCTTGTATTCAATGACAACATACCAAATCAATACTCATTTCTATCTCAGACTTCATTTATTCTTCTGAAGTTGCAACTATGTGGTAGACAGATAGCATAGCACATAAGCTAAAGCCAAGGTTGTTTTACAAGTTTACATTACTGAGCTCTTTTCACAGAGTTATATACTCTGTGCATTTCTGAGCCAACTCCATGAACTTTTATCTTCTGGTGTGAACTGTATCTGACAGTATTATCAGACTTCCAAGTCTGCTATTGTTTCTTGAGCAGTTTCATCTGTTAAATCTTTTGTTAAAGTTCTATTTGCAAAAAAAGAACTTTTTTCACACTTCAAAGTCCAATGGCTTTCTCCCACTGTAATTCTTCAACCTATTTAGAGTTAACTCTGGTCTCATCACTTGGGATATCTTTCAACACAATTTTGTGTTTCAGTGATAATTTCATTAGGGCATATCTGTCAAATGCCCTACAATATTCAAGATGTATCTATCAAAGAAGCTAATCATCTCCAAGGTCTCTAACCTATACTATTCAATCTGCCTAGATAGTTTTACCTATCTCTGGCCCAAGTATTGTCCTTGCAGACAATGATCCTAATTAGAAGAATGCTCCCACTACTAATCTAACATCTAATAGACCTAATTCTTCTACTCACTTATGGTCAAAATCCTATTACAGCAATAATACTAATGAGTAATTGGCCAATATACTTGGTCACATTGCAAATACACTTACTGTTAATCAAACTCCCAGTTCTAATTTTAATTCAAGAGGAACTAAAGTTTGTATCTCCAACACTTTCAGCAGCACTGAGCCTGACAAGCTCAATAATTTCTTATTCTAATGTCATCTTTACTTCTGTACTGATTTTGTATAATTTGACATGAACATTGCAAAAATTAATTTTGCAATGACTTATCTCACTGGAGCTGCCCAGGACTAGTTTGAGATAGGCCTTAACTAGAAAGACCAAGGCATTTTACAAGACTGGCTCTCCAACTGAAATTTTTTTGTTAATGAATTATGTCAGCATTTTGGTCTTTCAGACCCTGTTGGTGAAGTAGCTACCATGCTGAATAATCTTTATATGAAGTCTGGTGATAAGACCTCCACTTACAATGTGAATTTCATATGCTATGCCTCCCAATTAGATTGAGGAAATATCATTATACTACTGCTATTACCAGAGGATTTCTAATTGGATCCAGAATCCTATCTCTATCCAGGAACAAGATAAACCTATCTCATTTCAGGATATGTATGCTTTGGAGATGACTATTGATCATCACTACTGGGAATGTGACTGCAAACACTATTGCACCAAGCAGGTAGAAAAGGAGGCTTTTGAGTCTCATTCCTAGAAGTAAGGTAAAGTTTCCTTTGTTGGTAATACTATAACCTTTTAGAGCAAAGCAAATATGTCTTTGGTGGCTTTGTTTGCCAAATCATCTCCTTCCAACATGTCATTCTCTACTTCTAAAAAACAATCTAATTCTCTGTGGGTAGATCTCTCCTTCAAGTTGGCTAACAATGACAAGTTGACTAGTGTTGAGTGCAAAAAAAGTATCTTGAAAATAACCTATGTCTTTATTGTGGAGCAGAAGACCATAAGTTGGACTCCTGTCCCAAGAAGCAGACCATAGTCACTTCCAAAGACCATAGTGCTTCAGCAGCTACAGACTCTCCTACAGCTTTTTTTGGAAAACTCTTGGAAAAATAAAGAGTGATCTCCAGGACTTCACATAGACTAAGGGCCATATTGAACTTCCCTATGTAACAACAAGTCTCATCTGGCTCAATATATTCACTCTTTCTGATTCTGATTCTTTCTTTATCTTTCTTACTTTTCTCTTGATCTTTGGTTAGGATCATCTTAATAAAATCCCATTCCAAGCTCTAGTTAACTCTAGGTCTATTTATTGCTTTATAGACTTGAAATTTATAGATACTTACCACTTGAAGACATTCACAACTCTACCAGTTGCTCTCTGCTTGTTTAATAGTTCATTAAACAACACTATCTCTGAAATTGCTAACTTGCCTATAATTTTCTCCACTAGTGATTGTATAACTCTAGACTTCTATATCACTCTACTTGATTCTTCCTACTCTTTAGTTCTTGAATACAACTAGCTTACCCAACACAATCCATTGATTGATTGGGTAAATGTGTTGATAAACTTCCATCTATCTTTGCAGGAAAATCTTGCTCTCTCTTATATCATAGCCAACATACTATTGGTATCTCTATTATCTTCTAATACCTCTTTGCAATCATTAGATTCCATAGTTTCTATACCTGAATCTAAGAC
>JAJOHK020001229.1:0-14895 GCA_022457215.2 Leucocoprinus gongylophorus | reverse complement strand
GCTCCTATCAGATATAAGTTTTGATTATGTGATAGAAACAGCTTGTGCACAGACCATTACTCTTTTGTATATATACTTCTGTATCTGAGAATTAAACCTCAAACTTAATAATATCACTTTACATCAATCTTTATTCTTTATTATCTGTATTGATCTTAATCATCATTGTCATCATTATTAAACTTTTAAATCACTCCTAAACCTCTGAGAGTATATCCAAGGTTTGATTATTATAAATAAATGAGTAGTTCATTTTGTAATAATTATACTATACTTTAATCTAAAGCCTAAAATAAAATAAATAGATAAAAATAAAAATAAAAATAAAAATAAACAAGGTCCATTGTTTTCAACTCTAACAATAGGAGGATAGTAGTCTTAGTACAATCTGATCTATACTATAGTATATATAGTTCAAGTATGTATAAATCTAATTGAGAATAATTACATAGAGTTAGAGGTACTCAAACTGTATATCTTAACAAACTTAAGAGAACAAAATAAAGTCTTCTAAAAATAGTAACTACCATAAGTACTTCTATTCTCTATTTTAATTTAACAAAATAGTTTTAAGGTAAGTAGAAAATGATAATAACTAGTGTTATAAACTTGAGCCCAAAGTGTCAGAGTTAAAGATTGTCAGGCGCAGTTCACACTGGGGTGGAAGTCCACAGGATGTACTCAGAGATGAGCGGACTTGTGGAATGACCTTGGCTTCAGCTTATATGCTGCACCATCTGTCTGCCACTTGGTCGCAACTTCAGATGAAGGAGAGGGAGTCCGAGTGGAAGTGAGTGCTGAATGGTGTGTCGCCATTGAACACCGGAGATCGAGTTCAATAAGAGATTATCTTCATCGATTATCAGACTAGCGAATTACAGTGTAACTACTAGTCTTATATACAAACAGATGTTATAGGAGATACTCGGGGTTTCAGTGGTAAAACCCTATTACCCCAAGCAGAGGTTTCAGTGTTGAGACACTGACAGGAGCAACTCCGTCATGGAAGACTGAGTTGAATAGGAGTATCTCTGCCGTGGAAGACAGAATACCCAGAGGGTTGCAGCACCGCCATAAGACATGTTGCAAGAAAGGTGGCCACTGTGGAAGGTGGGCTTATAGGGTTCAGAGGTAGCATCACCGCGGGGATGTAGTTTTCCGGACAGGCGGACTTGTATATGACAAAGATGGTAGACTTAATACTTTTTATTTTATTTTCTATTTTATCTTATTTTTTGGACTTAGAGTTAGAAATTAGTCACATAGTTACAAAGTGTCTGCTATTGAGTCCCATGTAATAAATTATTAATTTAAAAAAAAAAAAGTTAGAAATTAGTATAATATTACATATGACTATTACAAAATAGCATAACTCAGTATCACTCATCAGTCACAGTCATATGTCACATGATCATATGATACATGAAACATTGTGAAAGGTTCTAGAACAAAATAATATTATATAGTATGTTTTATATATGTTAATCTGAAGAATAATATATAGCTTTTTAGAGTAGACTAATAGAAGTGTAATATAGACTAATAGTCTAGTATATATAGCTATAATCAGTATTATTATAGTATGCTCCTAGGACTCTATTATTTTAATTGGATTTTATATTGTATTTAATATAAGATAGACAATTTTGTACTTAGAACTCTATTAAGTTCTCTTGTGTTGACTCTAATACAAGGTTCTTGTTATAGTCTTAGATCTGTAGAGTTGGATAAAAAAACAACTCTTGTATTAGAGAAATATAAGAGAACTCAATAGAGAACTCTTTACAAAATAGTCTACCTTATATACTTCTATAGATAGTCTGTGCTAGGTACTGTGCATCCTACCCTAAATGACCATATGTCAAGTATAAGGCCAACATATGGTGTCCATGTTGTATGACATCATTTTGTTCCAGAACCTTCTATTTTCTTCTCTTAAGTCCTATAATCAATGTTGTAACCACACCATCAGATGTGACTGATGTGACAGTATGATGGATCACTTTTAATCCTAACCCCAGAGTTCTAAAAATAGAAAAATGAAAAATAAATCAAAAATAAAATGAAATGAAAAAATAAAATAAGAAATCACTAAGTCCACAATCTTCGATCTTGGCAGTTTTTTCTCTTGAATTGCTCTAAAGTTTTGAGTTTGTAATATTAGAAACTGATTTCCACTATTTAAGACTATCTAGTACTAGATTTTCTCAAACTTATTCTCTTATCATTTTCAACTAAGAAATAATACAGTTCTTTAGTCAAAAAGAATCACCAGGCCCTATGTCAGAATTGTAAACAAGAAACTCAATTATATTCTATTTCTCTTTTTATTTTATTTTTAAGTTACCTTTTTTTAATTTTAAAACTTAAATAAAAGTTAATGTTATACAAGTTACAAAGCATGATGAAGGTGTGACACCTGTCACAGGGTTGTCACACATGTTATAGTCATAGTCACACAATTAGGTAATACAGAGAAGATCATGAAAGATTTTGAAACAGATGATATTATATAGCATAACAATAACATATTAGTCTTATAGCAAGTGTATATACTTTAGGGTAGGTTAGTTGTAGTGTACATACAGACCATGATCTGTGATATATGAAGTAGACTAGTTTGTACTTATAATACCCTAGGTATAAGAAATATACTAGTCAGACAGAAAAAGTCTAGCCATTTGTTTATATTAAAGTCTACTGGTATATCTCAGATATAAAATCTTTTGTGGATGTTTTTTTGCATAGTAACCACATGCTGCTAATTTACTTGTGATTATTTTATGTAGAGAAACAGTGGAAGCCCTTAAAACACTATCTATATTACAAATAAGATGCTCACTGGTTGTGATACTTGAGCTGAATAGTGTTTCAGAGGTTCAGTACAAGGGTATGATGACTGACAGATGATAAAAAGTATCAACAGGAATAATTGACATTGTTAAGTCTGAGGTCTAGCCCTCAGACATAGAGATATATATACAAAAGAGTAATGGTCTGTGCGTAAGCTGTTGCCATCACATGATCAAAACTCATACTTGATGGGAGCTGTCAGCTGTTATAGCAGCTGTCAGGCTAATTTTAGAAGGTAACTAATTATGTCACTACATTGATATGCTTGTATCTCTACCAATACTTGTCGCTTTGAGATGCATCATATATCGTTGTAAATAAATTGATGAGTACTTTCCAACACAAGTTCAATTGTGCAAATCTGTTCAACTGTTCATGAGATATTAGCAGACAAAGCTTTTACAGCTACTGATAGCCTGATATCTCAGTTGTTTGTTGTCGCTTTTGTATATCCCATATATATGCAGATAGCCCTCATTTGGGGCTTTATAGCTCAACTTAGTTTGTGAAAATTGGTCCACTGGTTGTGGAGATACAAGCTGAATGAAGTTTGTGACAATCTAGAGTAAGTATTTTCTGCTTAGAGATATTCATATACAAATTCAATTAAGACAGTAGTTAGTAATATAGGTAGTCAGTAAACAGTATAAGGCAGAACTTGAAGAGGGTCTGTTAGCACCTATAGAGATTGAGTTGAGTTTGGAGTATGAAACTAAGAGTAAAACTAAGATTGGTTTTACTCTATTTATTTACATCTTATCATCATCCACACCACTACTATAATTTATCAATTTATCACTCCAATATTATAACATAAGTCAACATGGCTCAATTAATTTAGAATAGCTGGTCTGTTAGCAACAAGAGCAAATAGTGGCTCTATATTAGATGCAGTTCACACTTGAAAGCAAAAGCCTATAAAGTTAGCTTGAAGGAGCATAGAGTGTGGAAATTCCATGTGATGAGCTTAGTAGTATGGACTTGTTGAATAACTTTGGCCTCAACTTATATATTATGCCTCCTATGAGCCACATGGTTGTAATTTCAGAAGATGGCCTTATAAGAAAGAAAGAAGTGAAGTATGTTGCTATTGATATTAGGGATTTAGTATCAACTTTAGTCAATTATTAGACTAGTTATTACAAAGTAATCACCAGTCTTAAAATAGAAGTTTAGATTGGAGAAAAGAAAACCTTATGTAAAGTCTGAATAAAGCCAAATAACCATAAAGATTTGATGGTATATTGAAGTTAGATATGTTTCAGATATGTTTCAGAATTTGGAATATAACACTCTACAAGTTTTAATTACTTAAGTAGGATTAGAAGGGGTAGAAGGGAAAATAGTTCTATGATCTAACACTGGATCTAACATAGAAGTAGCAAAGCTACAAATATTTGACAAAGTAGTAGAAAAAGTTTCAAGACTTATAATAGCATGTAAGTTATTCATTAGAATGAAAATGAGGAAGGCAGTGGTAGAGAAGCAAATTTAGTAATTATTATCATATGTATAAGGGAAACTAGCAAACATTTGGAAGAAAAATATATTAGAAGATTTGGAATCAGAAAACTTGGAATATAAAACAGTAAAGAAGCTTTTAATAGACTTAAGAAGAAATTTGGAAAAGGGAATGAGAAAACAATAAAAGTAGCTGTTATAACTTAAAAACTCAAAATTTAAAATCAAAAGTTAAACCTTGGATCGGGTTAATTACAAGAGAACTTGATATAGTTCCCAGTACAATGTATCTACCTTATATACTACTGCAAATGGTCCATACTACTACTATGTCTAGCCTATTCTAAAGACTATGTATAAACCATAAGGTCAACATGTATTAAGCATATTGTATAACATTACTATTCTAAAAGCTTCTATTATATTCTATCATAATCACATAACTGTATGACCATGATGTCATGCTAAGCTCTAATCTTAAATAAAAGAGAAGCAAAAATAAAAATGAAAATGAAAATGAAAAGAAAAATACAAAAAATAAAAAATAAAACTGAGTCTAACATTCACAACTCTGGCATTACCTCCTCTTTAAGGTTCCTACTCTAGAGGAACTTGCTTCTTCTTCCCATATTGTCTTATCTTTTCCCTTCCATCTTTTCCAATTTCTCTCTAACTTTTTTAAATATTCATCCTCAAACTTCTTATCATTTTATCCAAATAAAATCTTTGCTGCATACTTCTCTAGTAATTCCTCTCTCTTAAAGTCTCTCTCTTCTGCTATATCCAACTTTTCCTGCCTTCTAATTTCTGCATTTACTCTCTCCTTGAATTCTGCTATTATTTCTTTTACATTCTCCAAATCTTCTTCTCTCTCCCAACTATCATACTTTGCTATAAACCTCTTCTATTGTACTAAATACTTTACTACTCCTCTTACTTTTCTTTTGTTCAATATTTTTTCTATCTTTCCTTTTCTTCTAATATCTATCCCATCCTCAACTCTCTTTCATAGTTTGCCATAAATTGAGACACTTTAGTTGTTAAATATACCTTGTTATTGATTGCAAATTCTGCTGATGCTAGCCATTCTGGCCAATCTTTTTGCCTATGGTTTACAAAGAATCAAAGATATTGTTCCAACTTCTGATTCATGTATTCTGTTTGTCCATTTGTTTGGTAATAGAATGATATTGATAGTTTTGTCTCAATTTCTAACATACTATTCAACTTATTTGTCATCTCTGTTACAAACTGCAGTCCTTTATCTGACACTACACTCTCTGGTAATCTATGTAACTTCCACATGTTACCTCTAAACAACTGCACCTGCCAATGTCCTCTCTATTATTGCCATAAAATATGTCATTTTGAACAACCTATTGTAGACTACTAAGATTCTTCCCAGCTACTAATTGTTAAAAAAAGTAGTAGACTCAATTTATTTTCCTTGTCTTTTTTATTTTCATTTTTCATTTTTCAATTTTTAGAACTAGGGTTAGGGTTAGAATGACAAGATCACACTGTCACACATCAGTCACATCAGATGACATGGTCACAAGTCACAAGATATATAGGAGGATATAGAAGGTTCTGGAAGGATGATGTTATATAATATGTACAACATATGTTGATTTTAAGGTGAATACATGGCTGTTTAGGGTAGGCTAGAAGTAGTTAGCACAGACCATGAGATTTTAGTATATAAGGTAGACCATCCTGTACAGAATTCTCTATTGAGTTCTCTTATGTAAACTCTATACAAGGTTCTGTTTCTTAACCCACTCTAAGGTCTTGAGATTGTAACACTAATGGTAATTTCATAATGAAGTCCACTGTTAGATGTGTTTACAGTTTTTCCAGAATTTCACTCAACTTCAACTTCCCTGCTGGTATCTCTGTTCTATTCTTCATTCTCTAACATACATCATAACCTTTCACATATTTTCCCATATCTTTTGTTACTCCTAGTTACTAGTAATTTCTTATCACCAACTTTATCATCATCTACTTTCTTTTATATCCTACTATTAGTATATCATGATACAACTGGATTATTTCTACCCTCAATGCTTTATTTTTTGGTACATACACTTTTTCCTTCTTTAATACCAAATTTCCCTCTATTTGCCTCTTCTCTCCTCTCAATACTTTTACTCCCACTTTTTTCATCTTCTCTACTACTCTAACTACTTCTTTATTCTTACTTCTAGCTATTTTTATTTTTCTAATATATCTACTTCTAGTTCTTTTATTACTACTTCTGATAAGTTATAAATCCAATAGTCTTTTAAAAATATTTGATTCTCATTGTCCTTTTCCACATCTATTGTCTAGTCCAGTCTTCTACTTAATCTATTTGCCTTCTCCATTTTTGTTCCTAGAACATGTTTTAAGATGAAATCAAATCTTAACAAATATAGCACTTATCTTACTTGTCTTCTGTTCAATTTCTATACTTTTTAAAAATATTCCAAATTCTTTTGATCTGTCCAGATTTTGAACTTGAACTTTACACTCTCTAATAAATATCTCTAATTTTCTAACTCTCTTATGACTACTAATATTTCCTTATTATAAATCTTATAGTTTCTCTCTGTCTCATTTAGAGATTTTAAGAGGAAAGCTACTGGTCACCATTTTCCATTCTCACATTCTATAAATAATACTTCTCCTATAGCATAGTATGATGCATCTACTTCTATCCTTATTTTTTTAATCTAAGTCTGGTGTTGCTAATACTGGTTTTTTTGTGAATCTCTCCTTCAATTTCCTAAATGTCTTTCTCAGTCTATCTGTCCATTCCCACTTCTGGTCTTTCTTTACTATATTATGCAATAGTTTGGCTATCACTGTGAAATTTTTAATAAATCAACAATAATAATTTGCTAATCCCAAAAACTTCTGTATATCTTTAACTTCTTTCAGAGTCAGCCAATCTAAAACATCTTTCACCTTCTCTTCTTCCATTTTGATCCCCTCTGGTCCTATTACTACTCTCAAAAAACCCACTCCCTTAACCTTTCACTTGTATTTTTCTGGTTTTACATATAAATTGTTTTCTGCTAACCTCCTAATTACTTCTACTATCTCATTATGTCCTTCTTCTATTTCCATCCCTACAATCATGTTATCTATAAAGCTTGCTACTTTCCCAGTGTTAATGAGATTCTACAGGATTTTGTTTATCATAGTCTGAAACATTGCTGATGAGTTTGTAAGTTCAAAGAACATTACTGTCAGCTCAAATGATCTCTCTGGTATAGTAAACACTACCTTCCACTTATCTCCCTCTTTTACCCATACATTATTATATCCCCATCTTAAGTCCATCTTTGTAGATACTTTCTTAGTACTAATATTTTCTACTATGTCTGAAATTAAGGGTAAAGAATATTTTTTATAGCCCACTCATTTAAATATCTATAGTATTCACTTCTTCCCATCCTTCTTTCCTACAAAAAACACTAGTACTATTTAAGGCAACTTTGAGAGTCTAGTATATCTTTTCCTCAATTATTCCAATATCAACTCACACACCTCTTCTCTCTCTTCTCTTAACAATGGATATATCTTTTTCTTTTTTAGTACAAATATTTTCTTTATATCAATTGTGTGATCTCATAACTTCCTGGTAGGTATCCTCTTACTGGCTTTTTTGCCAAAGATGTAAATCCACTTGTGGAATCTTTCTGGTATTACTTTTTCACTTTTTCTTCCAATTTTGCAGCCTTCTCTTTTTCATTCCAGATCTTCCATTCTTTTGCTACCTTCTTTACTTCTATTATTCTTTCCTTTTCTGTTCTTTTTTTTCTTATTTCTTCTCATTTTTATTTTTCCTACCCTAATTTTTCCTGCTCTGGTCTCCACTGTTTCTCACATTCTTCTAGACATCTTGTTATTTTTACTTCTCCTGTTTTTCAGTTAATCTCAGGATTGTGGCAAGCAAGCTATGGCATTTCTAGAATCACATTCTACTTCTGCTCTCCAATCACATCTATCTCCATTCTCTCTCTATGTCCTTGATAATAAATATTTACCTCTACAGTATATTCTATTGGCCCCTTTTTATTGAATATTCCATCCACATTTCTCACATATATTAGTTTTTCTATTTTCTTCAATTTAAACCCCTGCTTTCTTGTAAACTCTGAACTTATTACTAATCTTGTAGCTCCACTATCCAACAATGCTTTTACTATCACTTCCTCTTCTATATCAATTCTCTCTAGCCCAATCTCTACTATTACTTCTCTTAATAGTTTCCTATTGTTTAGGTCACAGTAGGATGTATTTTCCATTACTCTAGAGAGTATTGTATATCTATTATTAAGACTTAATCAAGAAGTATTAAGTCTTGCTCCCTATTTAAATTACTTTGTTTATTTTCTTATTCAATCATTCTTCTTTGTCTGTTACTTCCATTTCTATATTCCAGTCTTCTACTCTCTCCAATTTTACCTCCTATTCCACTATTCTTACAATTCCTTACTAAATGTCCAAAATACCCATAGTTGTAACAATTTCTATTTCCTCTATCTACTTCTATAGTATATAGGTCTCACAAAAATACAAATCCTGCCCACTGGTTTGGGCATACTATTATTATATCTATTCTCTCAACTCCCTCTATCAAAGCAGATTCTGTTGGAACCTACTATTAAGAAGTCTCTTATCTCCTTAGCCAAGCCTGAAGCTATAACAATTATTGCTATTATGTCTCTTGTAGGTTTTGCCTTGAAGTCTGAACCCTGTTATCCTGTTACTTTCTTAACCTTTCCTCTTCTCTCTTACTCTCTCTCTTGCTTCTATCCAATATTATTGCTATTTTATACCATTGCTCAATAGAGGTGGGTTATTGGAAAAGAGATGGCATAGTGGAAGAGCTCCCATCCATATGTATTATGCCTACCTCAAACCTACTTGAGGTTATGGGTTCAATTTCTTAGTAGTCCTTTATGTTAGATAACTACATAAAAAGGTTAGGGTATTGATACTCCATACATAATTCCTCCTGTAGGCACAGACTGCCATCATGTCCCATATAATAAATTGTTGACCTAAAAATAAATTGTTGACCTAAAAAAAAAAAAAAGAGATGGATTATCTTTCTAACTCTATAAGTCTTCAGTATATAGTCCCATTCATGCCTTTTTTAAATTCTTCTATCAACAGTTTTCCATCATACTCACTTTCTCTTACTACTCTTCTGAACTTCTGTATAAATTTCTCCATCATCTTTCCTTCTTGCTCTAACTTTTTGAACTCTACTACTTTTACTGTTCTCTTGTTCCCTTCTTCAAACTCTTTCTTTATATCTGTTAAAAACTCCTCTGCTATCTCATATTCCAATACTCTTACTTCTAAATCTTCTAATACATTCTCTTTCCACACATCTGCCAATCCTTCTTGTACATATAATAAAATCCACTGTATTTGCTCTTTCACCGCTTCTTCCCTCATCTTCATCCTTATATATAGCTTGTATACTATTATGAACTCTGACAATTTCTCTAAACTCCTATTGAACACTTATAGCCTAGCCACTTCTGTATTTGACCCTGTATTAGGTCTAGGCACTGCTTCTTTTATTCTATCTGCTGCCAATAATACTTGGATCTGTACCTATATTGCTGCAAGCTGATCCTGTTGCTACTAGATTATTTGTTCTAAATTTATATCATGTCAACTTATATTATAAGGTGGTGGTGATAATAGTGAGAGAAATGATGATGGTAGTAGTGGTGTGAGCAATAATGAAGTATATAAGAAGAGTGTAGAACTAGTACTGATCTTGCCTTCTAACTTGTACTTGCTACTGGAATCAATCTCTGTAAGTGCTAGTAGGCTCTTTTCTTATCTCACCTCATATTATCTACTGACTACTTTCTTAAGGAAACTATAGATAATTTTGGTCTAAAAAGATCATTTTACTCTAAGCAAAATCTTAAGAATACCTGATGCTCTTCTGTATAGACAGCTTACAAGTGAAATTGTAATACAAAGCTAATAGAATAAAAAGTATGCAACATGTTCACAAAAGATGATATGTTTAAAGTATACTAGTAAGCTTTGGTGCAATCAAACAGCCAAACTTCATCTACTTAGCTAGTATATCTTTTGAGCCTATAGTCTAGCTATATCTTCTTGACTAAAAGATGGTGTTGCCTTTTGGTTGAGAATGGTAAAAGAGTAAATTGAGAAAGGACCCTGAGTTGAGCAGTTTCAGAGAGGAAATCAAGTTCTAATGTTATGACTTAAGGCTCAAGAATTAGAACCAAAAGTTAAATCTTGGATTAGGTTAATCACAAGAGAACTCAATGGAGTTTCTAGTACAATGTATCTACATTATATACTACCATATATGGTCTATACTACTACTACATCTAGCCTATCCTAAAGACCATGTGTAAACTATAAGATTAATATATATTAAGTATATTGTATGACATGACTATTCTAGAAGCTTTTATCATGTTTTATTATGATCACATAACTGTGTAACTATGATGTCATACTAGACCCTAATCTTAAATAAAAGAGAAGCAAAGATAAAAATGAAATAAAAAATATGAAAAATAAAACCAAGTCCAACATTCACAACTTTGACAGTAACAGAGCTAAAAAGAACTGAACAAGGAAATAAAATAATGGAGGAATTTGTTTAGGAATTTAGAAGAGTAGCTAGGGAAAGTGGTTATGAAGGAAGACTATTTATAGAAGAGTTTAAGAGAGAAATGAATAGAATGATTCAACAAAAACTCATCCAGTCAGAACATCAACCTAGAAATATTGAGCAGTAGTACAAAAGAGCAACAAATTTGAATAGGAACTGAAGGAAGAGTAGAATAGAAGAAAAGAGATTGAGAGATAGAAGAGAAATAGGAACCTAGATGTTAAGACAGAACAACAATGGAGCACAATAATAATAGTTCCCATAGTATTAAGTTTGGCCAAGGAGATAGAAGACTTAATAGTAGGTGTCAGCAGTACCTGCTCTGATGGAGGGATTAAAGAGAACAAATGTAATAATTATAAACTCACAGCAACAGCAGATAGAGTTTGTGCCAAGATATAACCTATATACAATAGAGGTGTTACAATCTTAGGCTTGGCTCAGATTGCAACTTAGGCAAAGACTTGAGAAAAAGATAAGAGTAGATGCAATTGGTCAAGCATAGGGATACAGTACAGTATCTACTCTATATATACTAGAAGCCCATGAGGAAAGTGTTCAGAGTACATGATGTAGACAAGTCATAGTACATGAGGTAGGAGCAAGGACATTGCATCTACTATATGAGATACTGACTGAGATATTTGTGGTGCAGCCAATCATGTTGTCATTACCCTTGACCCTAGTCCATGCTGTATACAGAAGGTGTCAATCATAACAAGAGGTAGACTATGAGAAGAATTGTTACAACTGTGAAGGTTTTGGACATATAGCAAAAAATTACAAGAATAGGAGAATTGTGAAACAAGGGAAAAGGATCAATTATGAGAACAATAGACAAAGTAATTTAAATGGAAAAAAGAGTTTAGTATTCCTCAACTAGGCTTTAGAAGTAATATGTTTACAATGCTTAGTAGAATAATAAATAATACATTCTGTTACAACCTGAACAATAGGAATATGTTACTATGAAGATTGTCTTAGAAAGAATTTATATGCAGGAGGGAGTGAAAGCAGAGGTTTTATTGGATAGTGAGATGACAGAACTGGTCATAAGCTCAGAGTTTGTTAGAAAGCAGGAATTCAAACTGAAAAAGATAGAAATACTTATATATATAAATAAGAAATATGGACAGTTCCTTCAACAAGGAGAAGTTTATTGAGCATACAGTTGAAGTCAATATTTATTTTCAAGGATATAGGGAGAGAATAGAAATTGATGTGATTAGAGGTTAGAAGTGGAGTGTAATTTTAGAAATACCATAGCCAGTTCATTATAATTCTGAAATTGATTGGAGAACAGAAGAGGTGAAGATGATGAGATGTGTAGAGAAGTATGGAAAACAGTGGAGGCCAAAGTAGGGAAAATTAGAGTAGCAAAAACAAAAGAAAGAAGAGAAGAAAGAGGAAGATAGAAAGAAATGAGAAGAAAAAGAGCAGAAGAAGAATCAAAAAAAAGAAGAGAAAACCAAAAAAAAGAGAACAATGGAAGTAAAAAAGGTAGTAGAGGAGTGAAGGATTTGGAATGAAGAAGAAGAAGCAGTGAAGTCAGAGGAAAAGGCCAAAAAATTGGGTTCCTTTAAAGTTCTATAAGTGGATTCATGTCTTTGGAAGGAAAGTAAGTGAAAAGATGAAAGATGCCAATGAAAAAGGTATGGGATCATGTGATTGAGTTGAAGCAAAAATTTGTACTGAGGAAAAGAAAGATATATTCATTGTCAAGGGAGAAGAGAGAAGATCATTGAAGAATAATTGAGAAAGGGGTACATCATACCCTCAAAATCATCTCAAATAGCACCTGTGTTTTTTATAAGGAAGAAGGATGGTAAGAAGCACATGGTACAAGACTATCAGTATTTAAACAAATAAACTGTTAAAAATAACTATCATTTACCATTGATTTCAGACATTGTAGAAAGTGTAGGTGCCAATAAAGTATTTGCTAAATTAAATCTATGATGGGGGTATAATAATATATGGATAAAAAAGGGAGATGAGTAGAAGGTAGTGTTCATGACTCCAGAAGGGTTATTTGAACTAACAGTTATGTTTTTTTGGCTTACAAACTCTCCAATGATATTCCAAATAATGATGAATAAGATCTTTTGGGATTTGATTAACACAGAGGCAGTAAGAAGTTTGATTGATGACATAATTGTAGAAACAGAGAAAGAGAAGGGATATGACAGGGTAGTAGAAAAAGTAGTGAAAAAGTTGGCAAAGAATGATCTATATATTAAACTGGAAAAATATAAGTTAAAGGTTAGAAAAGTAGGATTTTTAGGAATAGTAATGGAACCAGAGGGGATTAAGATGGAGAAAGTGAAAGTAAAGGAAGTATTGGACTGGCCAACTCCAAAAGAAATTAAGAATATATAAAAGTTTTTGAGACTCACCAACTACTATTAGTAGTTTATCAAGAATTTTGTGGTGATAGCTAGACTGTTACATGACCTAGTAAAGAAAGATCAGAAATGGGATTGGAAGGAGAAGCAAGAAAAGATGTTTAGGGAACTGAAATAAACATTTACAAAAGAACTAGTATTGGCAACACCAGATCTAAACAAAAAAATAAGGATGGAAGTAGATGTATGTTATGGGACACTTTGGACATGAACAATTTTTATTTTCTTTTTCTTTTATTTTCTGAGTTTATAGGAATTTTGTTTTCTCTTTCTTTTTCTTCTCTTTTAGAGCATGTGACACTGCAGTCACATGATATGTCACATGAGGTGATGTCATAGGCCTAGAAGATGGTGGAAGGATCTAGAAGATAATGTCAGGGCACATATATACAATATAGTAACCTTGAGGTGAACATGAGAAAGGAGCATGGACATAAGAGTAGGGTTAATTATTAGTAGCACAGACCATGAGGACTTTGTATATATAGGACTCTAATTAAGTAGAGACTCTTTGTCGAGTTCTCTTGTGATTTTCCCCACTTGATTGCCTACTGAGAGCTTTACTCGCTTATGTAGCTATTAGACTTTGTGTCTAGTAGTTGCCACAACAATGTATTGGATTATATAATGAGAGAGGTGTTATTTATGGAATATGAAGATGGATACTAGAGACCAGTAGTATTTCTCTCAAAATCTCTAAATAAGATAGAAAGAAATTATGAGATACATAGTAAAGAAATGCTAGTGGTAATAAGGAGGTTGAAAAACTAGAGACATTTGTTAGAAAGTGCCAAGTTTAAATTCAAGGTTTAGACAGATTATAAAAATCTAAAATATTTTATAAAAGTACAAAAGTTAAACAGAAGACAAGCTCATTAGTCACTGTATTTGTCAAGATTTGACTTTATTTTAAAGCATGTACTAGGAACAAAAATAGGAAAGGCAGATAGACTTAGTAAGAGACTGGACTGGAAAATAGAAGTAGAAAACAATAATAACAACTAAACATTAATTAAAGAATAATAGATTCATAGTTTAGCAGAAGTAGTAATAGAAGGACCCAAAGTAAATATAGTAGAAAAAATAAAAAAAGCCAGGAGTAAGAACAAAAAGGTAGTTAGAGTAGCAGAAGAGATGAAAAAGATGGAAGTTAAAGTATTGTGAGGAAACAAATAGTAAATAAAGAGAGATTTGGTATTAAAAGAAGAAAAGATTTATATATCAAAGGATGAAATATTGAGAGTAGAAATAATCTGGCTATACTATGATATACTAATGACAGGATATGGAAGAAGATGTTAGATAACAGAGTTGGTGATGAGAAATGATTAGTGGTCAGAAGTAATGAGAGATATAAAGAAATATGTAGAAAGATGTTGTCACAAACTTTATTCAGCTTGTATCTCTACAACCAGTAAACTGATTTTCACAAACTAAATTGTGCTGTAAAGCCCCAAATGAGGGCTATCTGCATATATATGGGATGTACAAAAGCAACAACAA
>JAJOHK020001228.1:0-14905 GCA_022457215.2 Leucocoprinus gongylophorus | reverse complement strand
ACGAGGAAACTACAAGGATAAAGCAAGGTAGCCACACCTACTGCATGAGGCGCTGACTGAGACTACATGTGGCACAGCCGATCATGTTATCATACCCTTTACCCATGTCCATGCTGTTTCCTAGAGGTATCAATCGTAACAAAGATGTGTTATTGCTAATACTAGAAGAGGAGTGTTAGTTTTAGTTGATTTTCAGAACAACTACTACAGTGTAGACTACTGGATTATATACTAGTTAGTATACCTAGGATAGCTATCTGAAGTAATTAATAAGTGAGTTACTCTAATTTCTAGTAATTCTCAGATATCAGGAAATAGAGATCTATGAAGTTAACTTAAAATAGCAAGGACATCTAAGATGAAATGAAGATATTTGATCCATACCAGAAGAGGTTAAAAAGTATAAATGGAAGGTAGAAGGTTATCCATAGGTTAGAACAAATATAGTTGGAATATGGAATATAATAGAAGAGAATTTCAAACAGAATTGAGTGTTTGATCTGCTTTATAATATCTTACTGAGAGAGAGTATTAAAGTGCAAGCTATACTTACTCACTCCTTTTTTATTCCCATCTCATTATTACTTCTTATTTATTTATTCTTTATTTCATATTCTGTTATTTTATATTTCCATTATTTTTTATAGTCTTTATAGTTACATCTAACTTCCTTTATTATTATGTAAATAGATATATACTCAAACAATCAGTACTTATTTTGTATTCAGACTATACTAGAACTAGTTCTTTTTCCCTAGTTCTAGATATATCCTCAGCAAGTCTCATTATTTTGTCTACTAAGTTCTTTTTTTCTAGTTCTAGTGACTCTCAATTATATTTGTTTATTTATCTCAAATCACTATGTTTTCTATTTTGTTAATTTACTACACCTTATTTTCTTCTTATGTTACATCAGTCATATATAACATCTCATATAGTAGTAGAGATTACCTTATTGTTTTCTTCCTAACTATTATAGACTAACCTGAGAATATTCATCTTCCATAACAGGTAAAATTTGTATCAATCTCAGATAACTTATTTACTTTTATAGACTTTTTGTTAGGTATAGTTTATAGTTAGATGAGAGAGTTCATAGGATTGACATGGAAGTGAGCAGATAAAGTGAGAGTACTTATTTATGAAGTAGTATATGGAATTAAATGATGATCTTCAACTTGTGTGTTGTACTAATTACTCACCACATGGTTATAACTTTGGAAAGATGAAAGTAGAGTATGTTACTAGTTAACCCAATTATCAGACTAAAGTCTATACAATATATCTATTAGCCTTAAATACAGATGCTGATTTTAAGACAATAACTAAGAAATGAAGGAGAGAGGTAGAAAATAATCAACAATAAAATAGAGACATTTATAACAAAAGAGATCTATAGAGTAGAAAAGAGTTGATTATTATCTGAGATAAAATATAGATATGCTTAGGCTAGTTTATGATAGATACTAGCATTCTATTCTTAGAGTTTTGTAAACTTAGTTTTATAAGTTTATACAAGTCTATACATAATATGACATAAACTTCAGAAGAAAGAAAGAAATTAAATATACATTAATATATCTATTTCCACTTCTCTCTAACTCAGAGGAAAGAAAAAGTTATAGCAACTGTTAAAGTAACTGAGATGAAGATATGGAGTTTATACTTTAAGCTCCAGGAAAAATCTAAGTCATATTTTCCAAATATAATATAGGTAAAACTTATCTTCAGAAGAAATCTAAAAAAACAGAATTATAAAGCAATCCACCAGCTTACCAAAAATTAAGTCACTAACACTGCCAATGTCTATTGTTAACTCTACAAACTTTTTTTCTCTTAAGCTTCAAGTTTCAACTCCATTGCAAACTATAATAGATCTCACTTGTATTCTTATGATTATAACAACCTACTTTCTTTTACTATGGCCTAATGAACTTATGCCATTCTATAACATTTAAAGTATCTTTATCAAAATACCTAACTATTTAGCTTTATCATTCCATAGTAAGTGTTCTAATGAACTTTGTGAGTATTTAGAGTAGTTATTGCCTTTAGAGAACTTTTTCCTGTTCTCTTAGGATTCTTTAAAAATAAGTAATATACTTGATAGTTAACATAATACATACTTAGGATTCTCTAGAGATAGTAAAACTCTATATAAGCTTATAGACTTTGCCTAGTTGTTCTGATAGTAGAATAGAATATCTCTTTCTGAGATTTCAAACACATCAATTGGTTTGGCAGTCTCAAATTTCCCATTCTCATGTTTTAACCTCTCTTCAACTCTTGAGTTCTGAGAAGTTTAATT
The DNA here is from genome assembly GCA_022457215.2 of Leucocoprinus gongylophorus. Taxonomy (NCBI): domain Eukaryota; kingdom Fungi; phylum Basidiomycota; class Agaricomycetes; order Agaricales; family Agaricaceae; genus Leucocoprinus; species Leucocoprinus gongylophorus. The sequence goes on along the minus strand of JAJOHK020001228.1, from coordinate 12,597 downwards.
GTTTCTCTTCTCTCCTGATAGCTACTCTTTATTTTATCAATACTCACATACTAACTACTGCCAGTACTTTCTCCTAGTATTCCTATAGACATTAATGTCATTTACAAACTCTACATTGTACTGAACAGAGGTTATTACTGCTGTGGGGATCCAAACTACATAGTTTACAAGTGTCTAGCAAAGTTAGGTATATAGCAATTAACTACTAAGTAACAAAAAACTAATAAAAGATTCAAACATATTAATATTAAAGAAACACAATAATAAAAGCCTGTAGAATAAGAAGGATTAAATGAAAGATTATGTAATCATGATTTGTATAAAGTAGCTGACAATTTGTATATCCAACTACTAGTAAATAATTATAAACTCTATTTTTAAAGACTTTAGTATATCTAAAGTAGTTATCTATCTTTTTTGGTCCTTGGATATAGTTTTAGTTATTAAATATTAGTATTTAAGATATATAAGTACTTTATAGTTTCTCACCTTAAAAATTAACTAGTATAGTATACTGTTCTAAGTGTCTATACTTGAAACTCTAACTTTTCTCATATTTCACTTTTTATTAATACTTCCTTTCTAAATATGACCATTGTAATATACAAAGATATAGTATATTTGCTAAAGCCAAGATTATCCAGAATCTACATCTATATATTATGGATAATGTTTTTATATCTTATTTAATATCTTCTGTAATTTTTCTACAAATAGTTTTTTCTTCTAGGTATGTTTCTTATTTGATAGATATAATAGTATACCTGGACAATACTGCAGGATTATAGAAGTCCTAGCTGAGCACAAACTATTTCTATGTTTCAAAAAGTATATATTATAACTCAAAAGCCTTAGAGTTGACTTAAGAAAAAGAATCTTGTATTAGGTAACACAAGAGAACTCAATAGAGAACTCTGTACAAGATAGTCTACCTTATATATAAATATCTAATGATCTGTACAAGCTATTTCTAACCTACCCTTAATGACCATGTGTATTCCTTAAGGTCAACATGTATATTACACATTGTATAATATTATCTTTTCTAAAATATTCTACATTCTTCCATATGTCTCATGACTTGTGACCATCACTATTACTATGTCATCTGATATAACTGATGTATAACCAAGTAATGTCATTACTAACCCTAACCCTACATTCTAAAAATAGAAAAATGGAAAATAAATAAAAAATAAAAAGAAACTAAGTCCACTTTCTGCAATCTTGACAGTATAAGTTTAACAAATAGTAAATAAAGTATTTAAGTCTAGTTATTTTGAAAAATCAAGTTAAGATAGACTTCATCAAGGTAGCTAGAGCTCAAGATTGGCCTATCCTACAAAATTATACTGAATTATAGGCCTTTCTTGACTTTACCAACTTTTACTGGCAGTTTATCTACAAGTTTTCAAATATTGTGCAGCTGTTAAGACAACTAGACAAAGACTACAGAGTTTTAGTGAAGTTTATATCCCCAGAAAAATCCTAAGATAATATTGACCAACAGTAGTATATATATGACTTATCTCCAGAAAAAATTTAAGAAAGTTTTCCAGAAATAACAGCTATTCTAAGTATTTCAAAGTCTATTCCAATTAGACAAAGATAGTAAGTAGAACATTTGGTAACATAACTATAGAATAATAAAGCTATATGATCAGAAATCTTAATAGAATATAGCTGAATAGTAGAGGCTTATTGGTTAGTTGTTAAAAGAGATGAATCAATGGCTATAGAGAAGTAAGTAAGTATTTATGAAGATACTGCAGTGGCCAAAAAAGTCTGGTAGTGTTATTACAGTGTATTAGTACAGAATTTAGAAAATGAGAGAACTATGGGTTTAACTCAGGCTTGAATTTATGCAAAGAAGAAAGCTTTTTTATAGTAGCTTCTTTTTCAACTTTACTAACAACAACAGCATTTAGATATAAACTACAGATCAACAAGCAGTATTTGATATCTTGAAGACAGCTATTATTTCTATACCTATTTTAACCTCTCCAAATATCACTGCTCTCTTTTTTATTAGAGTAAATAGCTTAGACTATGCGTCACAAACTTCATTTAGCTTGTATCTCCACAATCAGTCCACTGGTTGTGGAGACACAAGCTAAATGAAGTTTGTGACACAGAGTAGAGAAGTGACTAGTAAAAGACAAAATCACTGCAGGATTTGGCAATAGAAAGGAATTCTCTTACACTTCCCACTTGTATAGTCTTGGACAGAAAACTATAGTTTATTATACTTATTACTAAGAAACTCTACTATCTACTTAGAGTTAGGATTACTTTGTTTATAGCCTAATAGATAGACAAAATAGAATAAGTGAATCAAAAGCTGTAATAATATCTCCAAATATTTGTTAAAAAAATAACAGAGCAACTGGCAAAATCTCCTCTTATGTTGGGCATGGTTCACACTAGGAGATACAAGTCCACAGAGTTGGCTTAGAGATATATAGAGTATGAAGACTCTGTGGTGCAGACTTGTTAGAATAATCTTGGCTTTAGCTTATGTACTGCACTATCTATCTACTACATGGTCACAACTTCAGATGAATGGATGAAGTCTGAGATGGGAGTAAGTGCTGATTTGGTGTGTTGCTATTGAACACTGGAGATTGAGTTTAATAAGAGTTATCTTTGTTGATTATCTGACTAGCAAATTACAATATAACTGCTAGTCTTATATACAAGTCAATTGTATAAGAAATACTTGAAGTTTTAGTATATTGCTCTGAGCAGAGGTTTCAGTAGTGAGATACTGATAAAAGTAAGGTAGGAAAACTCTGCCATGGAAAATACAGTTAGATAGGAGTATTCTCATTATGAAAAATTGGATATCTAGATTGTTATATTACCATCATGAGAACATGTTGCAAGAATAATGGCTGTTATAGAAGACAAGCTTGTTTCATAGATGTTGAGAAGATAGCATCATCATGAGAATGTATCTTCTGAACAAATAGATCTGATATATGACAGTATTTCCCTCTTAGAACTGAGTCTTTGAAGTTCTATTGAGTTTATCTGAAGAACCCATAATAGTGCCTAGGTTAACAATATATAAACAAAAAAAGAATTTTTTTTTGCTTTTCTTCTGTATTATCATGTCTTTTCCCATTCTTCCCAATATTTTCTAAGCTAATGCTGAGATGCTTAAACAGCAGTGCTAGAAAATACAAAAGAAGCACAAAGAGGAGCAAAAGCTCCAAACCTGCTTGGAAGAGGCAGCAGAAGCCTGCCACATTGAGTGAGCTACTCAGAAGGTGAGAAAGATTGCTAAGGCTAAGGCAAGAAAAGAGGCTGAGAAGTAGAGACTTGCAGAGGAGAAGAAGAAGAAGAAATGGTTAGAGTACTTAAAACAACTCTGGAATGAAATTTTGGCCAAGGACACTACACTTTTGGGGGTACTAAGACTCTCTAAGTTGCAGGAGCCAAATGAAAAAAAGTTACCAACATCTTTACAGAAAACAAGGTGGAATAATAGCCTTCTAAGAAAATAAAAGAAAAATAACTGAGGAGATACTGCAGAGATGCTATAGTCAAGACATAAGTAATAACCTCTATGAGAGATGTATATATGCTAAGCAAGACTATCTGATATACAACTCTAAGTAACAATATGTTTCTTTTGGGATACTTATAGTTTTTCTTCAACATTATAGTTGTTTTCTCATATGTACTGGATACATCACTGTCAAGCAGTGGTATATTTTCCACATTAATATCATCTCTTCAACTATAGTTCCTACTTATGGTGGGGTATTGAGTACTATCAAAAAGGTACTTTGAAATCTTGTTGCAGAGCACTGAGGCATTGGAGAAAATCTCTATAAGACTTGGTAAAGGACCAGAAGAAGAATATAGTCCAATTAGTAAGAATTAGAGCTATAGTTGATCAGAGATGATATTTAAAGAAGGATTCACAGAGTAGCAATAAGAAAAGCAAGGAAGAAAATGAAGATGATGAGAAGAGATATGAAGAGAGCTCAAGGAAAGTTAGAGAAAGGTAGAATTTATCTATAACTGTAAATAAGAAAATTATAAGATAGCTAGAAAATAGAAGTAAAATTTAAATCTGAAAATTTGAAAATAAAAACCTCATGAAAAGTACATAAAAGTTAAGATTGGAATAAAACAGATAGCATATATAGTATAATCGAAGTGAACCAGACTTAGTAGGATATACAATATGGAAATTGAATACCAAGTTAGTAGCATAGGTAAGCTTGTATATCTATTAGTAATTAATTTTGGAGTCTACTATCTAAAAGATTTCATATTTGGGTTCTTCATTAATTATGACTAATGTAGAAGCTAGTTGAGTTCTTTTAAGAAAAGAATTAGATGTAGTAGGTTTGAGTATAGACATATGGAAAATTAGATAGACAGAGTACATAGACTTTGAAAGGTGAAGGGTAAATAATAGTATACTAGGTTGGAAAATAATTTTGTAGGATCTGAGATACTTTTTGGAGAGCTTTTTTTGAAGACTGAGTAGTTCTGAAAATTAAGCCTTGACAAAAACTTTGTCATCTACTTCGAAATCAGGTATAGAGGAACATCATATATTAGTAAACTTCTAATAACATTGTTGAACTGCAGAGATTTTAGCTTTGAGAATACTCTATAGTTTATTAAGATCTACAGCAAAGTCATAGGCTTAAGAGAAAACAATATCACATTCAGAATGAATAGTGATGTTTAGATGATATTCTTCATTAGAAAAGAATAGTAAAACACTGGTAGTAGCACTTAGAGCATTATTGTAAGAGAACATAGAATTTTAGACCAGTTATTTTGCTAGTAATTACAATATACATGGAGGTATTGCTCAAGGGTCTAATTCATGTATTTGGTTTGTCTATCACCTTCAGAATAATAGCCTGAAGTAAAATAAAGTTATATATTCAGAGTAATACGTGACAAACAGAAAAAATTTAACACAAGCTCTGAACCTCTATCAGAGATAACATTGAAAGAAATACTGTGTTTAAAGAATATATGAAGAACAAACAGATATAATAGTATTATAGACAAGGATAAAAATTGCCTACTTAGTGAGCTGGTCAACTATGACTAAGATAGTATTAAATCTAGAGAATGATGGGAGTTTCTCCATGAAGTCTATAGAAATAGAATTTCATGGTTATTTAGGAATAGTGAGTTATTTGAGAGATCTGTAGGACTTGTGATATTGTGGCTTAGATTGCATTACAGGACCTGCAAAATTGTTGCATATCAGTATAGAGGCTGGACCAGAAATATCTGTGGTGAACAAGTTCTAGTGTTTTGTTCTAATCAAAGTACTTAGCTAAAATGTAATCATGATTATACTGGAGAATATATATATAGAGATTACTACAAGATAATACATGAATTCTGTTATCAAGATAGAGAAGACCATTGGAATCAATAGACTATTACTCATCTGTAAAGATGTATTTTATAACATTTGGGTTATTAAAAAGAGCTAAAAGGATATCTTGGCACAGAATATCCAGATCAACAACTGTAGCTACATGAAGGAAAGAAATGAGAAGAACAGTAGCTTACATAGAGGCCCCAATTTATTCTTGAGTGAAGATTGGTTTGAAGTTGTGAGAGTTAACTATGGCATAGCTAGTATTTCCCTCTTTAGAATAGATATTCTACTATCTAGTAAGAACATCTGGTTTGGTGCCAAGATGGCCAGAACAGAATGTGATGACAAGATTAAACTGGAAAGGTACTTAGATTACTGTGATTGTCTCCAGATCAACATCTTAATAGTAGAAAAGTACTTAAGATTTTTATGATCCATATAAACATTGATGAGATAGACTAGACTTTCTAGATAATGTCACCAAATCTTGAAAGCCTCAAAGATGGCAAGTAATTCCTTGTCACATGTGTTATAATTTAAATCTGCCATAGTAAAAGTGCAGAAGTGAAAGATGACTAGATAAACTTCATTTTTTCTATTTACAATAAAAAGAATTGCAGTGAGAGCATAGTCCAAAAAATTAGTTTCTATGATGAGTTAAGCATTGGAAATCTAATATATAAGAATGGGAGTAGAAGTGAATGCCTTCTTAAGGGAATTAAAAGGATCATAACAAGAGGAATCAAACTTCCAGAAAATATCCTTCTAGATAAGGTATATCAATAGAATGACAATGTCTAAGTAATTGAAGATGGACTGGTGATAGAAATTAGCAAAACCTAAGAAAGATTGAATATTCTTAACTTCATTGTGCTCTAGCCAATCTTTACTTTGTCATTAGACATAATAAGACCAGAATGAGAAAGGATGTATTCTAGATACTTTACTGACTGGGAGTGGAATTCACATTTCTCTGCTTTGACATAAAGACTAGCCTTGCAAAGATGCTTGAGTACTTCCTTAGCATGCTGGTAATGTTTGAACATGTTATTTGAGTAGATGAGTATATCATCTAGATAGATAATAATACAAACATCCAACAGGTCAGAGAAAAGGTTGTTTATGAATTACTAGAAGGGTGCAGAAAAATTGGTAAGATCAAAGAATATTATAGACCACTTGAATAATCCATAATGTGTCCTAAAAGCAGTCTTCCATTCATTACTGTTGGCTATATACACCAAGTAGTAAGTATAGTGAAGATTTATCTTTGTATATACTTAAGCTTTGTGAGGTAAGTCTAGTAGATCAGAGATGAGTGGAAGTAGATAGCAATTCTTTTTGGAAATATGGTTAAGACTATGGAACTTAATGCAAAGGTATAGTGAACCATCTTTCTTCTTGATGAATAAGACTGGTACACTATATAGAGAGGAGGTTAGTTAAATGAAATCTGTATTAAGGTTTTCCTCAATGAATTCCTTTAGAGCCTCTTGTTTAGATACTGATATATAGGGCCAACCAGAGGTTGAGTACCTTCTTTCAGGTTGATTTAGAAGTTATAAGAATGATAAGGAGTAAGAGCTTTAGCTTTGGTTTTGCTGAAAATGTTGGTGAATTCATGATACTTGAAAGGAACATTAGAAAGGTCAGAAGCCTCTGCAAGTTTTGCAAAGTTGGCCTGAATGTCTGAAGAGCAAAGACAGAGTTGAAACTTGCTAGAGCTCAGAAGTTTTGATATGTGCAAGAATGCCACAACACTAATGATAGCAATGTTGGATCACTTAGAAGTAAATATAAGAGTCTCAGATGCAGATATAGAAACTGTATAATTCAATGATTGCAGAGAGATGTCAGAAGATAATAGAGATATCAATAGAGTATTGACTGCAATATAAGAGAGAGTAAGATTTTCCTGCAAAAATGGATGGAAGTTTATCAATCCATTTACCTAGTTAATTAGTGGATTATGTCAGGTGAACCAGTTGTATCTAAGAACCAAAGAACAGAAAAAATCAAGTAAAGTAACATGGATGTCTAGATTTATACAATTAACAACAAAGAAAATTATGGACAAGTTAGCAATCTCAGAAATGGTATTGTTTAATGAACTATAAAACAATAAGTAGACTTAGAGTCAATGAGAGCTCAAAATAGAACTTAATTAAGGTGATCCTGATTCAGGATCAAAGAAGAAGTAAGAAAAATAAAAAGAGAGTAGGAATTAGAGAAAGCATATATATTGAGTCAGATGAGACTCATTATTATACAGGGAAGTTTAACATAGCCTTCAGTCTGTGCAGAGTTCTGAGGGTCACTCTCTGTTTTTCCAAGGATTTCTTGAAAGCAACTACCAGAAGATCAGTAGTTGCTGAAGTACTGTGATCTTTAAGAGTGACTATTATCTGCTTCTTGGGATAGAAGTCCAATTTGTAGTCTTTTGTACTGCAATAGAGATATATGTTGTTTTCAAGATATTTCTTATATTCATCACTGGTCAACTTGTTATTGTTGGCTAGCTTAGAGAAGAGATCTATCTGTGGAGAATTAGATTGTTTCTTGGGAGTAGAAAACAATGCATTAGAAAAAGATAATTTGGCAGATAAAGCCATCAGAGATGTATTTGCTTTGTTCTGAAAAGCTATGATATTACCATGTCTTACCTTACTTCTGGAAATGAGACTTAAGAGTTTTCTTTTCTGCCTACCTTGTATGATGGTGTTTACAGTTATGTTTCCAGTAGTAGTGATCAATGATCATTGCTAAAGCATATATATCCTGAAACAAGGTAGATTTTCCTTGTTTCTAGGTAGAAATAGGATCCTGGATCCAATTGGGAAGCCCTTGGTAATAGCAGTGGCATAGAATACTATTCCCCTAACCCAATTGGGAGGTATAGCATATGAAATCTATGTTGTAAGTGTCAATCTTATTACTAGGCTTCATATAGAGATTATCTAGTATGATAGCTATTTTACTGATAGAGTCTAAAAGATCAAAGTATCAATATAATTTGTCAACAAAAAGATTCCAGTAGGAGCTCTAGTTTTATAGGATATCCTAGTCTTCCTGGGCAACTCCAGTTAGATAAGTCATTATGAAGTTAATTTTTGCAATGTCTATGTTGAATTATATAAGATTAGCATGAAAGTAAAAACAACATTGGAATAAGAAATTATTGAGCTTGTTAGACTTAGTACTACTAAAAGTGTTGGAAATATGAGCTTGAGTTCTCCTTGAATTAGTATTAGGACCAGAAGTTTGATTAGTAGTAAGAGTATTTGTAATGCAACTGAGTATATTAGCCAATTGCTTATAAGTATTATTGCTGCAATAGAGCTTTGACCATAAGTAAGTAGAAGAATTAGGTCTATTAAATGTTAGATTAGTAGCAGAAGCATTCTCCCAATTAGAATTGTTGTCCATAATTAGCCTCTTTGATAGATATGTCTTGAACATTATGGGGTATTTGGTGGATATACCCCAAAAATGTTATTGCTGAAATGTAAGATTGTGTTGAAAGGTGTTCCAAGTGGTAAGACTAGAGTTGACTTTGACTAGGTTGAAAAGTTATAATAGGAGAAAGCTATTGGACTTGAAAGTGCAAAAAAGAGTTATTTTACAGACAGGACTGTGATAGAGAATTTAGCAGACAAAACTGCTCAGAAGTAACAGCAGACTTGGGAGTCTAATCATACTGTCAGGTGTGGTTTATACTAGGAGGCAGAAGTTCATAGAGTTAGCTTGGAGATATATAGAGTATGAAGACTTTGTGAAAAGAGCTTAGTAATGTGGACTTGTTAGAATAATCTTGGCTTTAGTTTATATGCTATGCTGTCTGTCTGCTATATAATCACAACTTTAGATAAATAGATAAAGTCCAAGATAGAAGTAAGTACTGATTTGATATGTTACTGTTGAATACTGGAGATCAAGTTCAATAAGAGTTATCTTCACCAATTATCAGGCTAGCAAATTATAGTGTAATTACTAGTCTTATATACAAGGAAGAACTATAGAAGATATTTAAAATTTCAGTGGTATAACCCCTATCACTCCAAGTGGAGATTTTAGTAGTAAGATACTAACAGGAGTAGAAGAACTCTGCCATGGAAGACTAAGTTGGATAGGAGTATTTCCATCATGAAAGATAGAATATTTAGATTATTATACTATTGCCACAAGGGACATGTTGTAAGAAAAGTGGCTGTTATGGAAGACAAACTTATATAATAGACATTAAAAAAGCAGTATCACCACGAAGATGTGTTTTCCTGATGGGTGGACTTGGTATATGACATCTCATCTTTCATAATGGGATATCTAGATTGTTGTATCATTGCTATGAGAATGTGTTGCAAAAAGGGTGGCCATCACAGAAGACAGGCTTATTTTATAGCAAAGTTTCACTATAATAACAATATGTATTTTTTTATACAACAACTACTATTTATTCTCAATACAAGATGACTGATATTAAATTTGAGCCTTATTAAAGAAAATCAAAATTGAAAAATGTCTTGAAGTTCACTGATTATGTGAAGTCCATATTAGAAGAGATAAGATTTGCTATATACAAGTTTTAAGAAAATATTTGGCCAGAAAATATGGCCAAATACTATAATTGACAATGTACTTCTGCCTGGTGTTTTGTTCTAGTGATACAGTATATCTAGACTTCTCAGACATCCATATAACATACTCTTTAACCAAGTTGTCTTATTACTGTCTTAAACCCTATAAAATAGAGAAACAAGTAGAACTTATATTATATCACCTTAAGCTCTTCTCTAAATTGCAAAGAATATATCCAGTATTCTCAGTGATTAAGCTTACTGTTACTTCTAACAACCCAATCTCTGAAAGATACTTAAGTCTCTACTCCAACTTAGTTATCATTGATAGAGAGAAAGAGTGAGGAGTAAAGAAGATTTTAGACAACTAGTAGCATTACAAGAGGAATTAGTACTTGATCAAGTAGAAGAATTTTAGTTAAGAGGCAAACTCATGAGAGAACATTATAGATGTTTTCATATTTGATTAGGTGGCTAAGTTTTACCATCTGAATTCATAGTTTTTCAGTTCACTTGTTTTACAGACTTTCAAAGCATTAATTTTTAGCCTATCTCTCTTACTTTAATTCTATTATATGCTAAGTCTAACCTATCAATAACCTATCTTCCACAGCAGTGTTATCTCTTATTCAAACTCTGTAAGTACTCAATCTTCTATAGCAGAATTTACTTCTTTCCAAACTTAAATTTCTGTTAGTATCTTGCTACTAAAATCTCTACTCAGTATAGCTACTAACATCACTTGAGACTATACTATGAAGTAATAATACTACTTGAGTACTTCTTTATTATTTCGAGTTTATAAGCTAGAAGTGTAAAAGAACCAATCTGTCAAGTTCATAAATGGTAGACTTAGTTTTTTTCTATTTTATTTTTTATTTTTATTTTCTTTTTGTTTTATTTTATTATTGTTCTATTTTTAGAACATAGGATTAGGGTTAAGTCACAAGACATAGAGAACAAAGTAAAAGGGTCCAGAACAAATGACGTCATACAACATGGATACCACATGTTGACCTTATGTCCTACACATGGTCATTTAGGGTAGGGTGCACAGTAGTGAGCATGGACCATTGGTAGTAGTATATAAGGTAGATTAGTTTGTAAAGGGATCTCTATCAAGTTCTCTTATGCTACTCAATACAAGAGCTGTTCTTCTGTCCAACCCTAAGGACTTTAAATCATAACATAATCATCTTATAAAATCCTGAAATTTAAACACTACTGATATTTGTTATCAAGCCTATAAAGTTTCTTATTTTCTTCAAACTATAAACTCTAAACTATCAGAATTATAAACAATAAACTTGGTTATATTTTCTTTTCTTTTTCTTTTCTTTATTTGGACTAAGGTAGATAAGTATAATGTAATATCACAAAGTATAATGAAAATATGACACTTGTCATAGTTATAGTCACACAATCACATAATATAGAGAAATTTGTAGAAGATTCTGAAACAGATAATATCACATAGTATAACTACAGTATGTTAGTCTTATGAGAAGCATATGAACTTGAGAATAGGTTAGTTGTAGTATGTACATGAACTATAGTCTGTATATAAGATAAACTAGTTTGTAATAGAAACTTGATTAAGTTCTCTTTTGTTCTATTACTTAAACTTAAGTTATAATATAAATATTGTTATAGAATATAAAGTTTTACAAGTCAACTCTATTACTCTTACTCTCAAACCTCATCAAGTGCCATCCTGTAAACAATTATTATTAACTGATAAGCTTTTACTATTTCCAGTTAATATTTGAGATACTTTTATTAGAGTTTCTGACTACTTGAATGCTATTATTCCTTGGTTACATCAGTGTTGTTTTAGTAGATGACTATATCTGTTCATAAATAAGTTTCTATACTTGATCTGATCCATCTTCTGTACAACTAACTATGTATATCCACTTAAAGTAAGAACTATGCTTAACATGTAGTAATAGCACCACTCAAGTTTTCAAGTATTTTAAACACTTATCCTAGTATTTAAGAACTGATAGATACTCTGCAATCTCTAGTCTGATAATCAACTATAGTTTCTACTTGTTAGAGGTAGTTTACACTTGGAGTGAACTTTTCTTGTAGTCTTTAGTTTAAACAAGCAAGATCTCATTCTTGGTTTTACATAGCTCAAGCAATACAATTATGAGGTTGACTAGAAGAAAGAGGTAGTCATAATATATTGCCTCACTCACTACTCTTATTGTTAGGATATCCAAAAAACAGAAAAGCACTATATGTATACTTTAAATATCTGTTGTGCCAGCTTTGTTCCAGACTTCACTGAAAACTCTGAAGACATAGTTTTATACCCCCACTCATCTAATAGATATGAGAAAGAGCTAGGGGATTATATTTATATAACATGACTATTTCTAGAACTATTAGAGCAATCAAGGTAGAGATGCAGAGTTTGCACTTCAAGTTCTAGAGAAAACCTAAATTTATTGCTCATACCTATCTAATATATGACTTATTTCTAAGAAGAACTTATAAGAATAGAATGAGGTTTTCTAGAGGTGACAACTGTTTTAAATACTCAAGTGGTCTGTACTAATCAGTAATGAGATAGAAACACAGTGATTTGAGATGAATGAATAAATATATCTAAGAGTCACTAGGACTAGAGAAAAAAGAACTAAG
>JAJOHK020001227.1:0-14907 GCA_022457215.2 Leucocoprinus gongylophorus | reverse complement strand
TGATGACACTTTGGAATCTATTTTTTAAGGATTTGATAGGAAGCTTTCCTTCCATCAACACATTAATTACTACTCAAACAAAGCTATATCCATAGTCAAGTATATGAAACTCTTTGGAAATTCATCGCATGGCATCATCCTGACTCAAAAACACCTACTCTATAGATGTTATATTCTTTCCATTTGTTATGATCGATGCCTCCAGGAAACAGCATGGACATGGGTAAAGGGTATGATGACATGATCGGCTGCACCACATGTAGTAGGCGTTGTTACCTTGCTTCATCCTTGTAGTTTCCTCATGTTTTAATTCTCGTGTATATCTCATGGTTGTACAATGGACTCAGATAAATAGCGTAGATACATTCCTATATCCTTACGCTTTACCACTTCTATCTATCCCTTTCACTTCCTCAAGTCTTTGCCTAAGTGCAACCTGAGCTCAAGCTTAAAGGTCATTACACCATTATGTTGTATGGCTTTTAACTATAGTTCTACAACTGTGCTCCTCTATTGTACCTACTGAAAATTTTGGGGAAAATGCAAAGAAGAGCCACCATATGGATACTTGAAGCTTTCAAGACATCTCCTATGGAAGGTATTAAAGTGATTGCAGGCCTCATTCCCATTAAGCTTTACCTTCAAAAACTCATGGATAGATTGCAATTACATCCACTTGTGCTACCCCATAACCATCTCATTCAGTCACTTATGAACTCTCCCTCCAGTTCACCTAAATGTTAACATCCAACTTCACTCAGCACCCTCACTTATTATCAAAGATCTCTTGTCAAAGGTTATTTGGTCAATTCAAATAACAAGTCATATGGAATCTTTCCTTTCTTTTCTCCTCTTCACCTGGAACTTTCTCTGGGTTCTAGAATCATTGACAATTTTTCAGATTGTTTTTCTTTTAATTTATCTAACAAAGAAAAAAATGATAAAATCCACCTCCAACAGCTTGACAATATAGTTTTAGAGTTGTCCTCTTCCTTGTCCACAGCCATTGTTGTTATAGATGCTAGCATCAAGAATAACATTACTACATCCATCTCGCATATACACTTAGCCAATCATCCATTGACCAAAAAAGTACACCACATGGTCTTTGTCACAAGCACTGAAGCCAAACTTTTCATAATCAGGTGTGGTATCAACCAAGCCTGTATCAAATAAAATGTGTCCAAGATCATTGTCATTACTGATTCTATCCATGTGGCCAAAAAGATATTTGATATAGTATCATATCCTTACCAAAGTCATGCTGTAGCTATACTCAGTAAACTATGCTGCTTTTTTGCCAGTAACCAAGACAATTTAATAAAATTCTGGGAGTGTTCTAGCTGACCCAACTGGAATCCTCATAAAACAGTCAATAGGGATTCAAAGTCCTTTAATCATTCACTTGTTTATCCTAGCAAAATGTCTTGGGATTATTGTAAGAAATTTGATAGTGACGATATCATTAACATTTGGAAAATAACTTTCCAATCTTTGAATGGAAAGAGAAGACATTTCCTTGAATTATTAGATGATAATTTCAATGTCATCAAACCTTCATACATCAAAGGAGGTCTATGGCTTCAATTCTTTGGATGTTCGAACTCATTATGTATGTATGTTACTAGAGCTATTACCAACCATGCTCCAATTGGCAAATATAAGCTTAGGTTCTTCTCCAGTGAAGAACCTAAGTGTCTGTGTGGTAATTATCCCATCAAATCAAGAAGACATATTCTTTATGATTGTACAAGATTTAATGGGTATTGGAACCCTATATCATATGCAAGTCCACCTATCTAGAAATTACATCCCTATAGTGATATCATCTCCAAATTATACAAGCCTGTCTTCCATAGTGGCTACATTTCTCACAACATGTCTTATGGCAGTGCTGCAATTATCTGGGTATTCTGTCTTTCATGGTGGAGATACTTCTATTCAACTTGGTCTTCCATGATGGAGTTATCCCTGTCAGTATCTCAACACTAAAACCTCTGCTTGGAATAATAAGAGTTTTACCACTGAAACTCCAAGCATCTCCTATACTATCCATTTGTATATAAGACTAGTAGTTACACTGTAATCTGCTAGTCTGATAATTGACAAAGATAATTCTTATTGAACTTGATTTCTGGTGTTCAACAGCGACATACCAAATCAGCACTCACTTCTATTTCAGACTTCTTCCTATCATCTGAAGTTGCAACCATGTAGCAAACAGATGGTACAGCACATAAGCTGAAGCCAAGGTTGTTTCACAAGTCCACTCATCTCTGAGTCCATTCTATGGACTTCCACTCTGGTATGAACCATGCCTGACACCCTAGTTGAGACTCTCTTAGCTATTTTGTCATGTTCTTGGTGGTAAACCCTAATACTTTTGCATTTATAAACAACATTACTTCGATTGCTCAAAGTTGATCTTAGAATTGGTTTTATCCTTTTTCTCAATTTTTCTCTTTTTCCTATTTTTTTTTCCCTATGCTTTTATAATTAGTTCTTTTTCTTTTTCTTTTCTTTTCTTTTTTCTTTTCTTTCTTTCTTATACTTTTCATGTTAGTCTGCCTCTTTGTTGTGGCAACCACTAGACACAAAGTCCAATAGCAGTACTACAAGTAAATCTCTCAGTAGGGATATTTAGTGGAAATACAAGTTGTGTATTCACAAGAGAACTTGACATGGAACCACAACAGTATTCTATCAACTATTTATATAAAGTCCTCATGGTCTGTGCTATGACTTCTCTATGCCTACCCTAATGTCTATGCCCTATCCTCATGTCTATTACTCATCCACCATACATCTACCTCAAGGCCACCATACCATGTTCATGTGCTCTAACATCATACTCTTTAATCTCTGTCACTATGCATACACCATGTGTACACCATAAGGAACTATTGTCCCTTGATATCACTCCTAACCCTAGACTCTTCCCAATCCTTCTAGACCCTAAGTCCTTTTAGACTCCTCTAGGCCTATAACATTATGTCATGTGACTTTCTAGTTGTGTGCCTTCTCTTCTCTTGTCATAAACTAATAATATAACTACTGTCTATATCTTAACCCTAACCCTACCAAAGTCTGTCCACACTTTCGTCTTATAACACTCTTCTGTATGTAGTTATGAAGTAACTACCATGGTCTACCACTGCATGCCATATAATAAATTGTTGATTTTTTTTAAAAAAAAAACAGTACTTCTGACAATATCTATGTATTTCTTAAATCACAATTCTATACTATGGAAGTGGAACCTACATAGATTACAAAGGCTCTTGATTTGGTTCCTCATGGTAATGGTATTTTTATTTAGACAACCACTACTGCTAAATTTCTTTAGGTTACTCTCAAAACTGATGGAAAGGGTCTCAAAAGCTTGTAGCTTGCTATGCTATGTTTGAACACTATGGTATCATCAGTCCTCCACTTTAATACATGTGACCTGAAAACTTGGGATATAAATAATAGTGACATTTCAGCTACTAACAAGTCTGCTATCTCTCCTCTTCTTTCATATTCATGTTGATTCTAGATGGACCATCTTGTTTGCATCCCATGTGAGAAGATGTTGATAAAGATGGTTGAGTTTGTGATATTGCTATTGAACCTCAGACATATGGTAGGTTACATCATGAGAGAATGTACATGTATATCTTTAGCAGTAAAGGTATCCTTGTTTGGGAGAATAAGTAGGCATGTGAAGACAGTCTGATAGATAGATACTAGGAGAAGTTGATTAGGAAAGTAGAGGAGCTCTTTAATATCACTGACCATCCAAACAACTACCACAGGCACATCCAGTGAATTATCTATTACAGTTCTGATAGTTGATAGCAGTTTGAAAGCTTTCTTAGATTGTACAGGATATGATCACCTTGATGTTGTTATCTAGTATAAGTGGCTGTATGTCAAGATTGTTGATAGTGAACTTTATTTGTTATTCTCTTTTCACTTTATTTTATTTTTATTTTTATTTTTCTTGTCTTTTCTATTTTTAGAACAACTTGGGTTAGGGTTTATCAGTCACACTGTCACATCAGTCACAAAGTTGATGGCATAGTCACAAAACTAATCATGGGACTTGAGAGAATGGAGTAGAAGGTTCTGGAATAAAGTGACATCATACAACATGGACAACACATGTTGGCCTCATGTAGTACACATGGTCATTAGGGTAGGGTGCACAGTAGTGAGCACGGACTATGAGTAGTAATATATAAGGTAGACTACTTTATACTAGGAACTCTATCGAGTTCTCTTGTGTTTACTCTAATACAAGGGTTTGTTTTTTTACCCAACTCTAAGGGTTTAAGTCCATAACACTGTACATTGACCCTTCTTAATATCCAACAATAACTGGCAGATAGGATAGGCAGAATATATGAATGGATAGACTCTTGTTCAACTGTTGATGATAGAAAAATCCTCCAAGTCTCATTACTTAAATCTCTCCCTTAGTTCAACTTTAAAGCTTAGAAAAATATTGTCCTTATACCTCTTTTGTTGTTCTAAGTTCAAGCATCTCATAATATAAAGCTAGAAGAACTATAATTGTTAATTCATTATAACTTTATCCTTATTCAAGTAATATACATACATTATATTGTAAAGCATTCCACTTAGTAAGCATATGGTTTACAATCAGTAGTACTAATTAGGTAGTTGATATAAAATTTTTGTATAGATTGCACTACCACCAATACTACTCATCTTCTGTTTTCACTTGTGCTTCTCTAGCTCTCTATTATAGTATTCACCATAGATAAGTAGTTGCCAGTTGTCCACACTGCACTATGCTGCTGTACATTCTGTTCATTCCAACATGTTATAGGCTCCAGTTGTCTTGATCTCTAGTTAGCACTTTTTTAGGCTGCTTTCCATCAATAAGAAGGACTTGACCAACTCTACTGGTGAGCTAACATCTTGTTACTTCTAGGCCTGTTATGGATTGAGCTGATCTTAAATTGCTTTATACCTACAGGATCCTCTTGCACCTTACATGTACTAATAGCTCATCACTAGTTAGATTGAATATTTGCACTTTAGCTGGTTGTATTTGCTTCCTAATCCATGCCAATTATTTTTATTGATATCAATAGCCAACTTTATTGCTACTCTTTCCAAGCTTATTGATCCTACTGACTATTCCTTCTAAGAGATCTATATTAAATCAACTCTTGCTCTCATCACCTATCCTGGGGCTGTCTTCACTGTTGAAGATATACTAAATGTTTTGGCACTCTCTCAGACCACTAATGTAAATGAGATAACTAGGAGGAACTTCTTAGGCTTCCAAGCCTTGGCTGTTCTTAATTATACTTTGTCAAATAACTTGTTAATATATGGCTAGTCTAATACTAAGGCCCTTTGAGCTCATTTATGATCTTTTATAGAAACATCTGGTTAAATGTTAGTCTTTACCAACTACCAGAGAACAGTTATGTTTCAAATTTCTAGTGATCAGGATTTTGCTTCTCAGATTACTGAGCCTGATTCTCCTTATATGAGACTATGAGAATAATTGTGATATTTCTCTTTTCTTACACATTGATAATTCACTAAACTCCTTGACTTAGTCTACCCAATCTATATAAACTATCCTTAAATGTAACAATTCAATCTCATACACTAATGTAATGCCTGTAATAGAGGACTTTGTAGTCTCAAAGGAAATTAATTATACATGTATAGCTCCAAGTCAAAACAAATTTGTTCTGTCTGACTTGTCTATTACTGTGAATTTCTCTAAATGTGAAAAGGTACTATGTTTCTTGTGTTTATTCCATTTGAGTCTGACTTTGTTGATATAATTCTGGGTAATTATATAGTTGAGTTGAGACTGCAAACTCAAAAGTACCATTATTTATAGTTGCTTCTAGCACTGTTCTGATTGAACATGAAATATTCAATCCTGAGAAACAAACTACTCAAGTTGCTATGTTAAAACTATGACCAGTGTATTGTGTCTCTAGCATACAAATATGTTTCCTTTCTACTAGACAAATTCTTCAGTCTGGATTGAGAGTAGAAGGCAGTAAAAGCAGTTCTACTTTTTGTAATAATAATGTTATATCAGTTACTCCTAATATTTAGGGCAATATTCAGATTGTGAGGACTCATATTCTCAAGCATAATGTTTTCATTCCTATGAGTCTTACAACAAGATATCTAGACTTTGAGACTTTGCATCATTGTTGTAACAACCTTTAGCTTGGCTCAGATTGCAACTTAGGCAAAGACTTGAGAAGAATAAGGGATATAATCAATTGGTAAAGCATGAGGATACAAGAGTGTATCTACAGCTATATATACCTAAATACCATAAGGAGAATATATATTAGAAATGAGTAAATAAGTCAGAAAACATAAGGAAGCCTCTACTACTATATGAGATACTGACTGATCATATATGAGAAAGGCACATAGTACAGCCAATCATTGAGCCATAAAGAAGAAACCCTAACACTTCTTGTCCATGAGACATCAATTGTAACAAACATGCCATAATACTGTTCTCTAGAGAATTATAGAAAAAGCAATGTTATCCACTTACTAAAGAAATAGAAACACTAGAACTAGAGAGAAAGTAATTTTACCCACTTTCTAAAGAAATAAGAATACTAGAGACATACTAGAAAGTAATGTTATCTACTTGAGAAAAACTATCTATAAGGAACAGGTACTCAAGAGCACAATAAACACAGCTACAAATGTTTGGATAGTAGAATAAGGCAGGAACACAACTTATTAGAAGCTAGAAAAGTCAATAATGAACTCTTGAGTAGAAGTGACTGGTAAAAATGGTGGAAAAGAAAAGAATCAGTACTTATGAGCAGGAAAAGAAGTATTGGGCTGATTTTGGGTTGTAAATAGAGAAATGGAGAGAGAACCATGTACTCTCAAGATCTCAGAGAGCTTTCTTATAGCTTTGGTCTCCATTCTCTAGTTTTATTCTTTGTATTTTCAGAATAATACATAAGCCACAAGTGGAGAAAAGTAAAAGAGAGGACCTCTATCTGAATACCTTCACTTGAAAGCAGTTTAACCTCTATTTTATCAAGTGAGTATCACTAGTACTTTTGAATAAGTTTCAAAAAGTTTTAGCAGCCCAGAAAAGGCTAGCAAGATGAGTATTAGTTGGTATCTTCAGTTATAATATTTGACTTGAGATATACCTTCAGGGTATATTACTTGGAATGGAGAATATTGTTGGAGACTTTTAAAGAGCTTTGCAATCTATTCACTAGATTTTCCAAAGAAACTTGTTATACAGTGTAAGGTTTACTGTTTAGAAGTGTGTTAGCAAGAAAAAGCATTCATGAGTAGATGTTACTTGTATATTTCTTTTAATATCTCTCCTAACTTCATTCTTTCATATTCACAAGAGCCCTTTTAAGAGTTTTATGTGTGGAAAGATAGTTATTTATATTATCTCTCGGTGATCAGCTATATAGCAGCTTATCTGCTACTAGTGATGTTATCTCCTCATCAGATAATGCCATTTTTGACATGTTTTGGTATGTATGTCAATGGTACCTGATGAGACTATATAAAACAAAATAGTGATAGTGGATAATTCCCCCACCATTGTACTGACTTCATCACAACAAATCTTGCTTTGCTCACTTTGTTGCTTCTCCCATCCTAGTCAACTTAGTATACCACCACCATTCTCTTTTTTAACTTCCAAGTACTGTAGGGTTCTTTTATCATTTCTATTCTTTGTCAGCTACCTCCTATTACATTAGTACTTCTATGCCAACTACTGCCAATATTTTCTCCTAGTGTTCCCATGAATATTAATGTCATTTGAAAACTTCACTCTACACCAACTAGAGATTGCTACTGTTGTAAGAGTCTAAACTATATAGTCTACAACTATCTAGCTAAACTAAACATCTAGCAATTAACTACTGAGTAATAGAAAGAACTAATGAAGAACTTGAATGTTAAAAACAAACTAGCCATTGAAACAGTTATGCTAAAAGTGTGCAATGTCAAGCTTATCTTTGACATCTAACTGGTGCTATATATACACTTCATACTATACTCCTAATATTAAACATAGTGAAAGATATCCAAGTAATCCAGTAGCTAGATCCTATAGAACTTGAGGATTTCAGTAAGAACATAGTTAGTGAGGATTTTGTGTAAAGTGACTGGCAATATGTGTGCTCAGACCACTAAATAATAGGTTTACTATACTATCTATAGAAGAATACAAGGAGAATGGTGGTCTCTTAGATATATCTGTTTTCTTGCCTTATCCTACTATCATCTTGTCTTTTTACTAGCAAAGATAGGAGAAGAAACTTCCCCTCTGACTTATCATCAGTACTCTCAATGTCCATAAAACTTCTTTATATTTGATAATCTCTTTGAAAGCTACCAATATCTTCAAATCCTTCACTATACATACTCTAGTTATCTGGTACTACAGAAGTCTTCATTAACAAGAGCTTTGTAGAGAAACAATGTTTGAATACATACAAATATTTCAAGACTATACCAGTTTACAACATCAATAGGACTCCTAATCAAGCAGGCCAGATATCTAAAGTAATAGATGTAGTCTTTCATTACAAACCACATACTGAACAGATGTTGTTTACAGTCCCCAGCTTAGGGAAACAAGATCTCATCCTTAGGTTTACCTAGCTCAAGCAATACAATCTAGAAATGAACTGCCAAAAGAAAAGTGTTCATGACTCACTTTCTTACTTGCTACTTGCAATGCCAAGATAAAAAGAAAGTAGAGAAGTTAAAGATCTACATACTAAATGTATATTGCTTAGATCTCTCTTTTGCTCTTACTGATAACTCTGAAAATAAAAAACCTCTTCCTAATATGCTCACAGAATATAAAGTGGAACCAAAAAACTATATGTACATGATCCAGCTAATTCCTGAATGCTCTACTCTAGATCTCCTTACTGTGACTACTCATTTTTAAAAGCTCTCTACAACTCACAAGCAATTATGGACAGTGGAAAAGACTAATCAGACACTCCTATCCCATGTCAGAAAGTTTAAATCAGTATTTACCAAGGACAACTTCAATGTTCTCTCTAAAAATCACTGTTGAGATCATGCTATTAAATTGATTCTAGGAGTGGAGCCCAAGTCCTCTGAGGTCTACCTACTGTTTTCTATGGAGCAGATAGAGTAAGATGTTTTTTTTCACTTAAGTCTTCTATATAGGTAATATATGCTCTTCAAAATTTCCCATAGATATACTAGTGTTCTTCATCAAAAAAAATGATGGCTTACTCTGGTTAGTACAAGATTACAGAATTCTTAATTCTATGATTATTGAGAATAAGTATCTACTTTCATTTATCTCTAAGCTTGTCTTGCAACTTCATAGTGCCAAGTATTTTACTAAACTAGATATTTGCTGAAGTTTCAACAATATGCAAATTAAGGCAGATGATGAGTAAAAAGCTGTATTTTGCACAAAATGCCAACTCTTCAAATACTTGGTAATATTCTTTGGTATAGCTAACAGTTCTATTATATTTCAGATTATAAGGAATTTCAATATTTCCTTTGTTTCATATAAGAGTACCCTTGTCTTGGTTCAAGTTCTAAAGATCTCTTTATCTTCTACAATCTTCTATTTCTTCTGTTCTTTGGCCTGGATAAGCACTGCCAATTTAGATACTCAGGTCTCACACCAGTATTGTTAGAGTTGTGAACAATGGACTTGGTTTTATTTATTTTCATTCTCTTTTATTTTTGGTTTTTATTTTACTTTTTTAAATTTTGGACTTAAGCAAAGAGTGTGATATGATGTCATGTATGACACCTATCACAGGGTAGTCACATATGTCACATTCACAGGTCATATAATCATGTGACACAGAGAAGGATGTAGAAGGTTTAGAAAACAGATAACATTATATAGCATAGCAATACCATATTAGTCTTATGAAGTGCATATGCACTTTAGGATAGGTTAATTATAGTGAGTGCACAGACCACTGTCTATAGTATATAAGGTAGATTAGTTTGTACTTGGAACTCTATTGAGTTCTCTTGTGTTTGTCATATCCCAAACTCTGAGACATATCCAAAATATGTCTAACTTCAATACAACATCGAATTCCCACAGTTATTTGGCTTTATCTGTGTCCAAAACTCCATCAGTAGTTTGGTACTTTATAATGGATTAATTTCATGCTCATTTTTTGCTAGATTCAGAAATCAATTCATATTTCATACTATATATTATATACTAAGTTTATTTATTCTCAAGTTCATTCTCTATAACAGTGATATTTTGTTCAAACCCTACCAAAAGCCCATCTTTTATGACAGCTTTATTCCTACAACATGTTCCTATAGTAGTAATGTAATCAATTCTAAATCATTTAAGTGCTCAGTCTTCTATGATAGAGATACTCCTATTCAACTTGGCTTTTCATGATGGAGTTTTCTTATTAATCCTTTCAATATCTCACTACTACTAAAACCTCTGCTTGAGGCTATACTCTGAAACTCTCAAGTATCTCCTATACTCCTTTTCTATCTAAGTTGATACATATGTTATACTATGCCTTATATATTATGTCAAAGACTTTGTATGATCTTAAAAACCACTGTATTACAAACTCAAGACCTTAGAGCTGGTCAAGTAAGTAAATCCTTATATTGGGTTAATACAAGAGAACTTGATTGAGTTTCTAGTACAGAGTATCAATCTTATATACCACATTAGGTGGCCTGTGCTACTACTGTGTCTACTCTAAAGACCATGTGTAAGTTATAAGGCTAATATATGTTAGACATGTTATATGATATTATTGTTTTAGAATTTTCTACTATGTTTCATGTTCCATGTTCTATTGTGACCTCATAACTCTGTGACCATTACTGTGACTTAATTCCATCAAATCCCCATGGTTATTTGACTTTATTTGTGTCAAAATCTGTGGTCATCTTTATTTGTTTCCATCACCTAATTCCCTCCTTCAAACTCTGCAAAATTACTCAGACTTTACATAGTGTTTTCTCCTCTCTAATCTGAGCTCCTATTTAGTGTTTCACTACTAAAATATCCACTTGGAGATCTGTTTTAATTGCTTCTTTTGTTACTTTATATATTTAAGACTAGTGATTACTTTGTAATGGCTAGTCTGATAATTGATGCTAAATCTCTGGTGTCAATGGTAATATACTTTATTCCTCTTCTTATAACTCCTTACAAGGCCATCCTCTGAAATTACAACCATGTGGCTCATAAAAGGCAGAATACATAAGTTGAGGCAAAGGTTGTTTTGACAAGTTTACATTGCTGAGCTCATTGCATAGAGGCCTTCAACTGTGAACCATATCTAACAGTGTTACTTAATACAAGAGTATGCTTTTGTCTTATCTCTAAGACCTAAGTTATAGCAAGTAGCCAAGTTTACCATGTTATTTTGGTTTTTAGTACCAACTACAAATTAATGATATATTTAGCTAATATTTTCACTCTTTAACAAATTATTTTTCAATTCTTATTTTATAAAAACTTTAAAACTTTATACTATAATTCAACTATATAAACAAGTAGTAATAATCTAGAAAAACTCTTCTACAATATAAAACTACCAAAGCTAGAATTATATTATTTTCAAACCATAGGGATTAGGGTTAGGGTGGAAGGAGCAACACAGCAAGCAAAGTAAGATTTGTTGTGATAAAGTCAGTACAATAGTTGGGAAATCACCCCCAACTACTGTTTTGTCTTATATAGACTTATCAGGTGCCATTGACATACATGCCAAAACATGTCAAAAACAGCATCATCAGAAGAGGTGATAATGTTATTGGTGGCAGATAAGCTACTACATGGCTAATTACTGAAAAATAGCATAAATAACTATTTTTTCTTATATATTATATAAGACAGAAACAATTGGTTACCAAACTTTTGGTAATCTAAAAATAGAGACTAGATATTTCTAGCTTGCATCAAATTACTCATCACTCTTACTAAGCTGCTTTTCCACCCTCTTACATAACTACAATAATATAAGATAGAAAAGAGAAATTACTTCTACATTTACTTCTAAGTGTGGCTGCAATAGTATTGTTAGTCAGCCATTCTAAAAAGAATTATGATTTCTAAATAAGAAGGATTTTGATAGACTAGATTATGTGTACTCATGTTGAGCCAGGGACCAGATTTTTAGTAACAGTGAAGAGGACTGTAGGTATTTGCACTTTGTTCCAAGATTGCCTTATTATTAATGTCTCTCTAGTATTATAAGAAACATAGCAATTTATGTCAGTAGCTCTATTCCAGAATAAGGAGCATAAAGCATGAAATCCTAAATGACCAGGAGTCTGTGTTCCATGTATTGACTTGGTTTTCATTGTGATATACTCTCCACAGTCATTAATGTTATGATTGATGCCTCCTGGAGATAGCATGGAGAAGGGCAAAGGGTATGACGACATGATTGGCTGTGCCATAGGTAGTCTCAGTCAGTACCTCATATAGTAGGTACCACAACTTTGCTTTATTCTTAATATCTCCTTATGTTATTCGCCTTATGTATTACACATTACTTTACTCTTGAACTGTATATATAGTGTAAATACTATCCTGTATTCTTATGCTTTACCACTTCTTATATATTCCCTTAACTTCTCTCAAGTCTTTGCCTAAGTGCAACCTGAGCTCTAGCTTAAGGTTGTAACATTTGGTAAAGCATCAACAAGCTCACCTTGTAAGAGAGGTGTATACAACGATAATAGACAGAGTTACCTGTTGAGAACAAAACATATGTAGTTTAAACTATGAAGAAGAACCAAGATGAGTTCTAAAAGGACAAACGATATTGAGGCATTATCGGAATGACTAGAATCCTTGCAGATCACAGAGGAAGCCTCAAGCAAATACAAACAAACGACCACAGAAGAAATGTCAACAGCACCAGTACTAGCAGTAACAGTTAATGAGAACGGACAGGCAGAAATGCTGAAGAATATGGTACTGGACCTAGGGTAGTTTGATGGTGACCAAACAAAATTTGAAGACTGGTAGAGAGGGATAAGACTGTTCCTCAAGAGCAATAGAGTCATGGAGACTGACAACAGGATCATGGAAATCCTAGCTTGCCTCAGAGGAGGTGTACTAGGTATTTATGTACAGAGAAAGCTTAACAAACTAGACGAAGAAACTGGAACCCAAGATTGAGAAGACTTTGTTTGAGAAATCAAGACCACATTCAGTGACAAGACGAAGGCAACAGATGCTAAATGGAAGATAGAGACTTTCAAGCAAGGGAAGAAGAACACTACAGACTTCATGATTGAGTTCGACATATTAGCCATGAAGGTAGACACAGATGAGCTACATGCTATCTTTTTATTGAAGAAAAACATACAACAGGACATCATCAAGACAATATTAGGATACCCACCTATAGCCATACCAGAATCACTCAAAGAGTGGAAGATAGCAATAACATCAGTTGGACAAGGATATGAATCTACCAAAGGATGCCATGATTACAAAACAAGTTCAGGGGTAACATATAGTAGACAAGGACAACCAATGGACATTGGGAGGTTCAACAATAACTTTAAAGATGGGAAGCCAAAGTACTTCAACTGCAACAAGTATGAACATATAGCAAAAGAATGCCAAGCAAAGAAGAAAGAACAAGAAACTAGGAAGTGTTTCAAATATTATAAGGAAGGACACATCACCAAGGACTGCAAAGGGAAGCAGACGATAAAGATAACAAGAAGAAAGAGGGTTTTGGCAACAATCTCAAGTAGGCATGATATAAGGAATCTCCTATATAAATTCCCATAATAAATATATCATTCCAAATTGCCAAAGCAGCAATAGAAAGAGGGAATTGAATGTGCAAGCAAACATAAAGACAAAGAATGGAAAGAAACTCAAGGTCAAGGCATTGGTAGACTCCGGATGCACACATACAGAGATTGATGAATAATTAGTCAAGGACAAAAGAATACCAACAAAGCCAATAAACTTCTCATTTGAAGTTTTTGATGCAGACAGAGCCAAGAATGGGGAAGTGACCAAGATGGTGTCTCTGGAAATTGAAATTAACAACCACAAGAAACAGTGGTAACAGACTTAGATGGAATGGACATGTTTTTGGGTCATGACTGGCTAGTCAAACACAACCCAGAAGTCAATTAGAAGAATGGCACTATAAGGTTTACAAGATGTTCAGGACAATGCATAATGAAACATGAGGATATTACATTCAATACTGGAAGGACAAAGGCCACAGATACTATGGAACAGGACAATGGTGAAATCAGCAAGGAACCAGATAAGACAAACCCAGAAGATTTACCAGAATACATTCAACCATTCACACATCTATTCAATAAGAAGAAATTCAAAAAACTACCAGAAAGACGTAAATGGGATCATGAGATAAATCTTACAGAAGAGACTCCAAAGAAACTAAACACAAAGGCCTATGCAATGAAACTAAAGGAAGAAGAAGCTTTGAATCAATGGTTGGATGAGCAACTCAAGACAGGCTTAATAATGGAGTCAAAGTTAAGATATGCGGTACCATGCTTCTATATTCCAAAAAAAGATAGTTTATTATGGCTGGTTCAAGACTATAGGAAACTCAATCAAGTCATAATAAATGACAAAACACCACTATCTTTGATTGGAGAGGTAATTGACAAACTTAAGAAGGCAAGGTACTTCAACAAACTGAATCTGATCTGGGGATACAACAATGTCCAAATCAAAGAAGGGGATGAATAGAAAGCTGTATTCTTAACCAACAAAGGATTATTCGAACCACAAGTAATGTCAAGATTGTTGACGATGGACTTAACTTTTATTTTCGTTTCTTATTTTATTTTCTCCTTTTCTTTTCTTTTCTTTTATTTTTCTATTTTTAG
>JAJOHK020001226.1:0-14918 GCA_022457215.2 Leucocoprinus gongylophorus | reverse complement strand
CTTGTCGCTTTGAGACGCATCATATATCGTTGGAAACAGATTGATGAGCACTTCCCAACGCAAGTTCAATCGTGTGAATCCGTTCAGCCGTTCATGAGATATTAGCAGACAAAGCTTTTACAGCTACTGATGGCCTGATATCTCAGTCGTTCGTTGTTGCTTTTGTACATCCCACATATGTGTGGATAGCCCTCACTTGGGGCTTTCCAGCGCAACTTAGTTTGTGAAAATCAGTCCACTGGTTGTGGAGATACAAGCTGAATGAAGTTTGTGACATATAGTATACATGCTGTATGATATCATTCCTTTTAGATTCTTCCACTATTTTCTATTGTGATACATGATCATGTGACTATGTAACTATAATAGTATCATGTGACATTTTGTAATAGTAATATATAATATCATGCTAAATTCTAACTCTAAGCCTCAAAATAGAAAATAACTTAAAATTAAAATTAAAATAAGAGAGAAAAATAAAATTAAAATAAGTCTATTCTTTGCAATTCTAACACATATTCACTATAATCTACTGTATCTTATTTGATCCTTATGTAGTATTAATTAGTATCTCATATAGTAGTAGAAGCTTCCTTATATTTTTCTTATTTTATCTTTATTATTTTCTTAAGGACACCTTACTTATTTCTTCTAGTGATTAAATATATATAGTAGTAGATACAGTCTTATATCTTTAAAATCATAATACCTAGGTATGTTAGAGTTTTATTTGTTATGACTTAAGACTAAGAGTTTAATTAAAAGAAGAAACTTATATTGTTTAGCACAAAAGAACTTAGTAAGGTTCTTAATATAAGTGTGTCTACTTTATATACCTCTAGTACATAGTTTGTGTATATCTATATCTAGCCTACTCTAAATATTATAAGTTTATATAGATAAGATCATTATATTTTTATAATGTATAATATTACTCTTTTACTATGTTATAAGATATTTATAACTATGACTGTAACTTTCCTAACTTGCATAACAATTATCATATCTTGTCACATCATCTTATCTCTTTTAAGTTTAAAATAAGAGATAAAGAGGAAAAGAGAAAATAAATAGAAAAATCCATATAAAAATAGAAAAGGCTTTAAATAAGAGATTAGAGCTGAAAAAGATATGTAAAAAATAGAAATTAAGTCTACTATCTTTGATTCTAACACTATTCAAAAGTTAGAAAGTGAATATTTCAGATATCCCAAAAGTCAGTTTATAATGGATATTAAAATATTAGTATTTGTAATCTTTACTTGTAGACTAAGTCTACATAATATCTATCTACTTCTTAGTAAGCTCTGTTTATTCTTAGTACTATATATAAGGTAAAAGACTATAATTATGAACTTTGTTGTCAAACTCTCTAAGTTTACAAACTTTAATATAGTAATAATGGTTGTAAATTTAGTGTCCAAGAAAACTCACTTTACCCCTATATATATAATAGTTATTATAAAGAGTATAATAAGACTTTTCTTGTATAATGTCTAAAAACTATATAGCTTTTCTACTTGGATCATTTTTGATAGAGAACTACAGTTTGTTATCTAATTTACTAAAGAGTTGTACCACATTTTAGATATCAAAGTTGCTTTTACTATAACTTGATATTTCTAATCAAATAGACAGATAGAGTGTATTAATCAAGAATTGGACTAGTACCTCTAACTATTGGTGAATAAGAGTGTCAGAGTTGTGAATATTGGACTAGACTTTACTTCATTTTTTTCTTTTTTCTTTTTTCTATTTTTTATTTATTTTATTTTTGAATTTCAGTTTTATTTTCTTTATTTTGGACTTAGGCAAAGAGTGTGATGTGATGTTACAAATTATAATATATATTACAATCATAGGTTACATAATCATGTAATACAAAAAAGGTTATAGAAGCTTTTGGAATAGATAATATTATATATTATAACAATAATATATTAGTCTTATGGAAAGCACATAGACTTTAAAATAGATTGGTTGTAGTGTGTATACAAACTACAGTCTATAGTATACAAGATATATAGAAGAAAAGCCAACCCAGAGAACTGGAGAATGTGACTTGCTAGTTAAGAACTCCAATTCAATAGATATTAATGTGATAAGAAGATAAGGTATTTGTTTTAACTACAAAAAAAAAGATATACTAGTTTGTACTAGGAAACTTCATCAAATTCTCTTGTATTACTTGATATAAGAGTGTATTTTTATTTTAACCTAAGAACTTAAGTTATAACAAAGTGACAAAGTGACTAGTATAATCTCTTACCTATAACAGGGTTTCAACACAGCAATTATATCTATGCTACTACTTAGTAATGTCTATTTCTTCTAAATATCAGTTACTTTCTAAGAATAGGTTTTAAACTATGCTAATAAGAGTTAAAATTGAAAAATATCATAAAGTTTACTACATAGATAAAGTCTGTACTGAATAAAGTAAAGTTGGTTATCCACAAGTTTTAAAAAGATATAAAGCTCTACTATAACTAGTAATGAATCTCTATCCCAATTTTTAAGCTTGATAATAAGGTATATCTTAAATTTGTAAATATTTAGACTATATGTTTTTCTACCAAATTGTCTTACTAATACCTTGAACTCTATATAGTAAAAAAGCAAGTAGAACATAGGATCTATTACTTAAAAATTTTATCTACAATAAAAAGACTGTACTTGGTATTCAATATTATCAAAATTATGGCCATATCTTGAGATCTAATCACTGATAGATGTTTATAACCTCTGCTCAACCCTATCCTTATAGATAGATAAGAAGAATAAGGGATTGAGAAGATTTTGGACAACTGTTGATACTGATAGCAATATTAGTATCTCATCAAGTAGAAGAACTTAAGTTTAGAAAAGAACTCTTGAAAGAATATCTCAAAAGTATTTGCACCAGTGTTAGGAGTACAGTATGAAGTATATAATTTCTAACATAATATTAAGCTTCCAAACAGTTGACAGTTCAACTTCTAGTAAAACCATTCTCTTTAAATAGACAGTTGTTAGTATGAAAGTGTGACATAGCCAAGAGTGTTACTAGAGATGGTACCAGTTGCTTAGCTACACATCTTTACTAGACTGGACACTCTGTGAAGCAGAGTTTACTGAGTTCTTTAGAAATCTCATAAGACTGTTAAGGGTCTAAAACCATGACACATAGCATAACCCTTGGGTATAGCTATTCATATAGCTTCTATATAGAGATCATATATCTTAAAAGAGGAATACTATTAGGAGTACAATATAAAGTATATATATAGTACCAGCTAGATATCAAAGCTAAGCTTGACATTGTGTACTTTTAGTATAACTGGTTCAGTAGCTAGTCTATTCTTAACAACCAGACAAAGTAGTAGAGTTCTACTAACTTAACTCTAGAATCCTATGGTTCATTTGTGCAGCTGAGTTCTTGGCTATCAAGTTTTATCTAGTCATCATTGCTTTGAAGTATAGCAATCTAGGAGAGAAGATAGATATAAGACATATCTTTGTTATAAGTTTAAGTATCCAAACTTTGCCAAACTCTATAGTGTTTCTGTTCTCTAGTAAACAATATCTCTTTATTTCTACTAAACCTCATAGTCTTCTCCAGACCAATATTACTACTTTCTATAGTTAAACTTTGTATTATATATCTTAATATCCTAATATAACCCTTACTTCTTGGTGAGCTAGTATGCTCTTTATTGGTGTATATTGGGAAACTAGGACTTTTACCTTGAGAAAATTAAAGTGTTCAAAGCAGGCCTATGCCTGAATATATTAGTATGGAATAATAGAATATGTTATGATCGATGCCTCCTGGAGACAGCATGGATAAGGGTAAAGGGTATGATGACATGATTGGCTGTGCCACATGTAGTCTCAGTCAGCACCTCATGCAGTAGGTGTTGCTACCTTACTTTATCCCTGTGGTTTCCTCATGTACTAGTCTTTGTGTATACCTCGTTGTTGGACTATGAACTCGTATAAGTAGCATAGATACATTCCTGTATCCTTACGCTTTACCAATTCTAGTCTTCCTTATTCTTTCTCAAGTCTTTGCCTTAGTTGCAACCTGAGCTCAAGCTTAAGGTCATTACATTTGGTAAAGCGTCGACGAGCTCACCTTGTAAGAGAGGTGCAGTAGGACGAACCAATGAAACAAGACAGCATTACCTGTTGGAAAGAAACAAAACACGTGTAGCTAAAGCTACAAAGGAAGAACCAAGATGAGTTCAAGAAGAACAGACGATATCGAGGCATTATCAGAGCAATTAGGATCCTTGCAGATCATAGAAGAAGCCTCAGAAGAGTACGAACAGATGACAATGGAAGACATGTCGGTAGCACCAGCACCAGAGACTGCAATGAACAACATACAGGCAGGATTGCCAAAGAACATGGTACCAGACCCAGAATGGTTTGATGGTGACTGATTAAAGTTTGAAGATTGGTAGAGAGGGATCAGATTATTCCTCAAAAGCAACAGGATTATAGAAACTGATGACAGGATCACAGCAATCCTAGCTTGCCTCAGAAAAGATGTAGTGGAAATTTACGCACAATGGAAGCTCAATGAGCTAAATGAAGAACTAGGAACCCAAGATTGGGAAGATTTTGTGAAGGAACTCAAGACGACATTCAGCGACAAAACAAAGGCAGCAGATACCGAATGGAAGATAGAGACATTCAAACAAGGAAAGAAAAACATGGCTGATTTTATGATCGAATTCGAGGTACTGGCCATGAAAACAGACACAGATAAGCTACATGCCATTTTCCTGTTGAAGAAGAACGTATGACACGACATCATAAAAATGATACTGGGATACCTACCTATAGAAATGCCTGACATGCTCAAGGAGTGGAAAGTGGCAATCATGTCAGTAGGACAGAGATATGAGTCTACAGAGAAATGATATGACTACAAGACAAGCATGGGAATGACATATGGAGGAAGGGGACAACCAATGGATATTGGGAAGTCTAACAACAACTTCAAAGATGGGAAGCCTAAATACTTCAATTGCAACAAGTATGGACATATGGCAAAGGAATGCCGAGCAGAGAAGAAAGAACAGGAAACACGAACATGCTTTAAATGCAACAAGAAGGGGTATATTGCCAAGAACTGCAAAGGAAAGCAGATGATGAAGAAGAGAAAGGTTTAAGAAGAATTGGATGATGAAGACAACAAAAAGGAGGAGCAGGGTTTTGGCGAAGATCTCGAGTAGGCACGGTACAAGAGATCTCCCATGTAAATTCCCAAAATAAATATGTTATTCTGAATCGCTGAGCTAGCGAGGGAAAAAGGGAATTAAATGTGCAAGCAAACGTCAAGACAAAGAATGGCAAGAAATTGAAGGTCAAGGCATTGGTAGATTTCAGATGCACCCACACAGGAATCAACAAACAACTGGTCAAGGACAAGAAAATCCAAATGAAGTCAATCAACTTCTCCTTCAAAGTATTCAACATAGACAGGACAAAGAACAGAGAGGTGACCAAGGTGGCACCTCTAGAAATCGAAATCAATAGCCACAAGGAAAAACTAGAAGCAGCAGTAACAGACTTAGATGGAACAGACATGTTTTTGGGACACAACTGGTTGGTTAAACACAACCCAGAAGTCAACTGGAAGAACGGCACTATCAAGTTCATGAGATGTCCAGGCAACTGTACAATGATGCACAAAGATATATGATTCAACTCCAGAAGAACAAAGGAAATGAAACAGGACAACGGTGAAGTTGGCAAGGAACTGGACAAGACAAATCCAGAGGACTTACTGGAATACATTCGACCTTTCACACATTTGTTTAACAAGAAGAAATTCAAGAAACTACCCAAAAGGCAAGAATGAGATCATGAAATAAATCTTATGGATAAAGCATCAAAGGAACTAAACGCAAAAGCTTACGCTATAATGCTCAAAGAAGAGGAAGCCCTAAATCAGTGGCTAGACAAACAACTCAAAGCTGGGCTCATTGTAGAATCAAAGTCAAGATATGCAGCATCTTGTTTCTACATCCCAAAGAAAGACGGTTCATTACGATTGGTTCAAGATTACAGAAAGCTAAACCAGGTCACAATCAAGGACAAGATGCCACTACCTTTGATTGGAGAAGTAATCGACAAACTTAAAGAGGCAAAGTACTTTAACAAACTGGATTTGATTTGGGGATACAACAACATACAAATCAAAGAAGGAGATGAATGGAAAGCCACGTTCCTAACCAACAAGGGACTATTCAAACCTCAAGTAATGTATTTTGGACTGTACAACTTGCCAGGAATGTTTCAAAGGATGATGAATAGTATTTTCTGAGAACTGCTCCATGAAGGAGTATTGGTGAACTATATGGACAACTTCATGATATCAGCCAAGACCATGGAAAAACTAAAAGAAAGAACAATCCGATTTTTGAAGATAGCAGAGAAGTACAGCCTGTGCTTCAAAAGGTCAAAATGCGACTTCAACATGGAAGAAATCCCTATTCTAGAGATGGTGGTTGGCAAGAGACAGATCCAAATGGAACAAGAAAAAATCAAGGCAGTAAAGGAATGGAAGACACTAATGAAATTTAAAGAGGTGGAAAGTTTCTTGGGATTCACCAACTTCTACCGACGTTTCATACAAAATTTCAGCCATACTGCCAAGCCACTAAATGAGTTGAAAGGCAAGAAAGAGTGGAAATGGGAAGAAGAACATCAAAGAGTGTTTGAAGAACTCAAGGAGAAAATCACAAGTTAACCAGTATTGGCATTACCAAGGAGAAAAGGCAAATTCCAAGTGGAAATGGATGCTTCAGAACATGCCATAAAAGGAGTTCTATCTCAAGAACAAGAAGAGAAATGGAAACCCATCGCTTTCCTATCAAGAACAATGCAACCAGCGGAACGAAATTATGAGATCTATGACAAGGAACTACTAGCAATAGTAGAAGCTCTTGCAAAGTAGAGACAATATCTATTGGATGCAGCAGAACCCTTCAAAGTTTGGACAGATCACAAAAACCTTAAATATTTCAGGGAGCCACACAAGCTAAATGGACAACAAGCTCAATGGTATTTGAAGTTACAAGACTATGACTTCACACTGAAATACATACCGGGAAAGACTAACATGAAAGCGGATATTCTGTCACAGAAGGATCAGATCGACACAAAGGAAGATAACAAGGATGTACAGCTACTCAAGAATGAAATATGGACAAGGAAAATGACAGTTAAAGTCACAATGTTGGGAAGAACAATGACGGAAGAGAGTGACATAATCAAGAGGATCCAGAGGAACAATATAAGAGAAAAGGAAATTGTTCAGGCATTGGAAAATGTTATGGAATACTTTGAACCTAATATTTTATTTTTCTTTTATTTATTTTTCTTTTGATTTTATATTTCTTTTTCTTTTTCTTTTTCTTTTAGGACAATGAAGAAGGCATGTGACAAGGAAGTCACATGACAGGTCACATGATGTGATATCATAGGCCTAGACCATAGTGGAAGGATCTAGAAAATAATGTTAGGGTACATGGAGTATGCATGGTGGCCTTGAGTAAGAAGTGAGGTGAGCATGAGGTTGAAGTATGGACAATAGGGCAGGTCTAATTATTAGTAGCACGGACCATGAGACATTTGTATAAATAGGACTCTAATTAAGAAGAGGCTTCTTGTAGAGTTCTCTTGTGAATTCTCCACTTGATATCCTACTAAGAGATTTACCGCTTGTGTGATTATTTGTCTTTGTGATAAGTGGTTGCCACAACAGAAAAGAATGACGGATCAATATGGGAAGAAGAGGGAGTGGTATATATGGAAGGAAGAATCTATGTGCCAAATAACAAGGGAATTAGGGAGGAAATCCTAAAAGAACACCACAATCCAGCAGATATCGGACATCCAGAACAACTTAGGATGATGGAAATACTCAAGAGGACTTACTGGTGGCCCGGACTAAAAGAAGACGTCAAGAAATACATACAAGGATGCTTCAAGTGCCAACAGAACAAGGTTCAACACCAAAAGAAGGCAGAAGAACTCCATCCATTGGAAATACCTCAAGGACCGTGGCAAGAAATCAGCATAGACATTATTGGACCATTACCAAAGTCAAATGGGATGGATGCGATAGTGGTCATTGTCGATCAATTCACAAAAATGATTCATTTAGGCAACAACGATGAATATTTCATTGGAAGGAATAGTGAAGATCTACAGGGACGACATTTGGAAATTACATGGAGTACCTAGGAAGATTCTAAGCGATAGAGGACCACAATTCGCATCGAAATTCATGGAAGAATTCACAAAGGCACTGGGAACAAAGAGACAACTATTGACAGCATACCATCCGCAAACAGATGGTCAAATGGAAAGAATCAATCAAGAGATAGGAACATTTCTGTGACACTACGTGAATTACAAGCAGGATGATTGGACAAATTAGTTGGCCGCAGCAGAATTCCAATACAATGACAAGAAACATGCTACAACAGGAAAGACCCCATTTGAATTAAATTTTGGAAGACACCCTTGAAAAGGCGACCTCATGGTGAAAATGGATATTCCACAAGTAGAAGACTTCCTTATTGGATTACAGAGGAGCTGGAAGCAGGCAACCAAAGCAATGGAAGAAGCATAGAAGAATATGAAGAAGCAGTTTGACAAGAAAAGGAGGAACCCTCAAGGATTGAAGGCTGGAGACTATGTGTGGTTGGAAAACAAGAATATCTATTCGAACTGACCCTCAAAGAAGCTGGATAATAAAAGATATGGACTGTTCAAAATCTCGAAGAACATTGGATTGGGAGCATTTGAACTGGAACTTCTAGAAGGATGGATGATTCACAACGTTTTCAACAAAGACCTTCTAACATGATGTGTGGAGCCAAAGTTTCAAGAACAACACAAGGAGCCAGCACCTCCACCAATGATTATTAATGAAGAAGAAGAATATGAAGTAGAAGAAATATGGAAGCACAAAACATGAGAATGGGGAATGCAATACTTGGTACACTGGAAAGACTATGGAGACAAACACGATCAATGGATAGCAGAGTTAGGATTACCACATGCAAAACAGGCAATAAAAAACTATTGGACAAGGTGTTCGAGTCAAAACCTATAAAGAGAGAGAGTAAAATCCCATCTTGACAGCCCAAGAAATCACTTGAATTCTGAAGCACTTCTACAAATGTCTTTCCAAACTACAAACAACAATATCTTTATCATGGCATCTACTTCCCCCAACCCATACATCTCACGAAAACTCAACAACATGGACCAAGCACAAGTGATGAAGAGAGAACGAGAGGACTGGACAAGGTTGTATCATAAAACATTAAAGGGGTTGGAAACAATGATTGATATACAAAGGATGATGAAGGATATCAAGAAATTGGCAGAAGAGGCAAATACTATGATAACAGAGATGGAAAGTATAGTTTTAATGGCAAGCATTAACAATCAAGTCATGAATGTTACCAACATTACTCAAATATCCGAAGACCTTTGGTATTTGGTTCAGAGCAACATGGACAAATGAGCATTTCAGATACAGAGAATGTTAGCCGATGAGTTGGACCATTACAAAGGAAAAGGCAACAAATACGTGGATAACAATATCAAGGAGATTCAAGAGATATATATGGATGAAGAACAAAGAGGAGATAAAGGAACGATAGAAAACGAAGAGGTTATATTGATTCAACCATATGAAGTGTCATCAACAACCACATCATCTTCCGCAACAAGCTTTATAACTGACGAAGTTGAAAATCTCACCAAGTACATGAAATTCGTAAAGACTCCATTGCAGACAAGGATATTTCGACCACCACCATACTACCAATCCCTCAAGTCCAGAGGAGAACAAGATCTGGAATTTTGGAAAAAGGTAGCAATGGCATTCGTGGATAGGAAAAGGAACACTGATACATCAAGAAATGGGTGTCAAATACCAATGTATCAAGGAGGTCCACCACATGAACCATACTTCATAGCCATCGACAACAAGGATCAAATCATCATAGGCCCTAGCAAAAAGATAGTGGCTACACATGTGGTAGAAGAGTTGGAGGTTTTGGTCTGATTCATGGGGACATGAATCCTGAAACAGAGGTATTGTTATGATTGACGCCTCCTGGAGACAGCATGGACAAGAGTAAAGGGTATGATAACATGATCAGCTGTGCCACATGTGGTCTCAGTCAGCGCCTCATGCAGTAGGTGTTACTACCTTGCTTTATCCCTATAGTTTCCTCATGTACTAGTCTTTGTGTATACCTCGTTGTTGGACTATGAACTCATATAAGTAGCATAGATACATTCCTGTATCCTTACGCTTTACCAATTCTAATCTCCCTTATTCTTTCTCAAGCCTTTGCCTTAGTTGCAACCTGAGCTCAAGCTTAAGGTTGTTACAGAATAGAACATGTAGTTCTATTTTGTTAGTTTCTAGAGTTACTATAATGATTAATAGAAATAGTTGGAAGTATTGGTATTAAGTTTCTAGAGGTGACATTCTTGAATTAATTCAAGACTAACTATTGTGAAAGCATTTGCCAAGAATATTTTTACTAATTAAGAATAAATGATAGGGAATTGAAAACAATCAAATACTATTGTAGTCTTAATAGTAAACTATGCTAACTAGGAATCAGATGACCTCAAAATCTTGAAGGAATTAATAAAAGGATACTACCAGGTATAGAGCCTATAGCTTAATTTGACTCAACACAAGAAAACTTACTAGGTCCAGACATAACTAGGATTGACAGATTGATAGCTTTTTTATGATTTTACGCGATCTGGGGTATTGATGGGATGAATGTACCAGAGGTGAAAACTGGTGAAACAATATTGAGAGAGTCGATAGGGAGCAGTAAAGAACTCACAAGGAACCAAACCTCCATAGGAAACAATCGCTACAATGAGCTTTTTCTCTTCCAGTGAGAACCAATCATATAGGAGGTCCACCTTGCTAGGATCATTCTCAAGCAACAGCGTTCAGTGCATGACCATTCTTAGTTGGTAGAGTGATTTGTTTGGTTAATTCTGATAACAAATGAGACTTTAATCTGCTAAATAGCTAGGCTAGCTTTAGCTGGTTTCTGGCTTCTTAGAGGAACTGTCAGTGTCTAGCTGGCAGAAGTTTGAGGCAATAATAGGTCTGTGATGCCCTTAGATATTCTGGGCTGCACATATACTATACTGACAGAGCCAACAAGTTTCTATACCTTAGCTAGAAGGTTTGGGTAATCTTGTAAAACTCTATCTTGCTAGGGATAGAACATTGTAATTATTGCTTTTCAACAAGGAATACCTAGTAAGCATAAGTCATCAGCTTATATTAATTATGTTCCTGCCCTTTATATACACTACCTATTGCTACTACTAATTGAATAGCTTAGTGAGATCTCCAGATTAGTGTTGGGGAGCTGGAAATAGCACTTATTTACTAAAAAGCCAACCAAACTTGATTATTTAAAGAAAGTAAAAGTCATAACAAGATTTCTGTAGGTGAACCTATGAAAGAATCATTATTGAATAATTCTTAATGGGTTGTTGCTGGCCTCTTAAGGCATATGTACATACCTGTCTTAGACTCTTCTTATTATTCATCTATCCTATGTACTTCTTGTGGTCTTCTTTTAAGGTCAAAGTAAGCTTGGTCTTTCTAGGCTTTTTGAGGTCTTAAGGAGAGACATGTTTGCTTTTGTTATAGATGAGTATAGTAAAAATGTCTTCTAACAGGCAATCTATGCTCTGTGATTTAATAATTCACTGAATTCTACAATTTACATTACTTATTACATTTTGTTGCATTTTTCATCAATACAAAAGCCAAGAGATCCATTGCTGAAAGTTGTATGATATTAAATCTTTGAACACACCTTACACTCCTTAGTATTCTGAAGAGCATACCTGTTTGAGTGTCAGTCATTTTTTAACCTACCTATGTTTCTTGCTGGATGAAACTTGGCTGTGGAGAGAAATATGTATAGGTCTTTTATAACTATATTATAGGTTGGCTCCTCTGAAATGCATTAGCAGAGCTGCTTGCAACCTTACTATAGGCATGATAAATATTTCTATGCTAAGTGAAGTTTGCCTCATTATGGTTTGGCTTCCAACTCAGTCTGTAAAGACTTTGAACTGAGTATCTTGACCTCAAATTAGGTGGAACCACCTGCTGAACTTAAGCATATCAATAGGAAGAGCTCAAATTTAAAATCTGGCTGTCTTTGGCTATCTGAGTTATAATCTAAAGAAGCGTTGCCTATACTGGACCATATAAAAGTCTTCTAAGATAGAGTGTTATAAAATATAAGAATCCTATCTCTGACATGAACTACTAGGGCTTTTGTAGTGCACTCTCAAAGAGTTGAATTGTTTGAGAATATAGCTCAAAATGGATAATAAATTCCATCTAAAGCTAAATATTGGTGAGAGACCAATAGTGAACAAGTATTGTGAGAAAAAGATAAAAAAAACTTTGAAAAGAGAGTTAAACAGTATGTGAAATTGCTGAAAGAGAAATACTTGAAGTCAGTTACATTAGCTAGGGATCAGCCTTGCTTCTTAGTGTGGTGTACTTCCTGGTTGACAGGCCAGCATTGATTTTGACTGTTAGAGAAAGACTTGGAAAATATGGCAGCTCTGGCTATATTATAGCCTTCTATCAGATATAATAGTTGAGACTGAGAAATGGAGCATGCTGCAAGGCTGGGGCTATATCAGCTTATATTCATGCTTAGAATGTTGACATAATAGCTTTAAGTAACCTGTCTTAAAACATGGACCAAGAAGTCTAACATACCTGCAAGTATTTGAGTGAAAAACTCATGTGTGTAATGAAAGTGAAAGTTGAGATCTCTGTTATGAGGAGCATTAATGCCTAGACCAGAAATTTTTGGGATGGATCTGCAGTAGAGCATATATATTGGGACCCAAAAGATAGTAAACTATGCCTGAATAAAGTAAAGCCAAAGAAAACTCTGGTAGAGGCTCATAGCAATTCTGATATGCAAATCAATTATCAAATTTGGGTATAGGGGTAAAAGACTAATTAAACTATCTAGTAGCTGGTTCTTACCAAAGTTTTCTCCAGAATAGTAGAAACTCATATTAGATTTATATAGTGAAGTAAATGATTAGAGACCTTGGAGTTGAAACAATCTTAACCTATTCTCAAACTTTAAATATGTAAGAACAAGCTATTTTTTGATTGAACTGCTTAGTGATTGAGAGTTTCTAGTAGGCTATTTTTAGTAACTAGAACTGGCAATGTAGGATGAACTAAATGCAAGATTAAGATACCAGAATTCACACTCATCAGATACTACAAAAGGTGTTAGTTTATCTAGATAGCAGGATAGTGGCCATAGAAGTTGGAATCTGCTAAGAAGTGTGTAACAACTTACCTGCCAAATGAACTAGTTCTGAAAATAGATGGTGCTTAAGCATTATACTTATACCTCACCATCAGTGTTGAAGAGAGGTGCTGATAAGTAGGCAGATATGGAGGTCAGTAAAGAAGTCTTGGTAGTGATGCTGGGTGAAATAGCTCCTAGTGTAAATCTTGGTAGTAGTAGCAAATATTCAAGTGAGAATCTTGAAGACTGAAGTGGAGAAATATTTCATAATAACAACAGTTGGACATGGGTCAGTTAATACTAAGAGATAGGGAAGTTCTATTTCAAAGTACATGATTTTTCATACTGCCTATTGAAAGGGAATCTGATTAAAATTCCAGAACCAGAATGTGAATCTTTAATAGCAATGTAACTGAACTTGGAGACATTGGCAGAAGCTCTAGAAAAAGTGCTCTTTTTTCTTAACAGCCCACTATCCTGAAATCAGATTGTCTAAAGCTAGGATTTAATGGCTGGTAGAGCACAACATCTCTGTTGTGTTCAGTGCATTCTTGACAACCCTTGAAAGTCCAAGGAAATGGATAATTTTTATATCTGGTTGTACTCATAACTACAGCAGGTCTCCAAGGTGAACAGCCTTTAGTTGATAGAACAAGATAGATAAGAGAAGTTGGCAAAATATATTTGTAACTTTGGGAAAAGAATTAGCTCTAAGAGTTGGATGTGTTGGGCCTTGGCTAGAAACTTTGGGACTTAGCTAGGACTGCTTAAGGGGCAACCTCTGAGTGGACCTCAACAGAACTTGGGTGTGAATGGCTTTGGCTGTTCTTTATGGGGCATCTGGTACATACTGAACAACCAACTTAGAACTGGTATGGACAAGAGGAATCTGACTGTCTAATTAAAACATAGCATTGCAATTGCCAGAAAGTAGTGTTGATACAATGTAATTTCTGCCCAGTGTTCTGAATATCAAAGTGAAAAAATTTAACCAAGTGTGGGTAAACAGTGGGAGCAACTATGACTCTCTTAAGATAGCCAAATGCCTTGTCATATAATTAGTGACACATATGAATGGATTAACAAGATTTCCACTGTTCTTATCTATTATCTAGCAAAACTACAGCTAAGGGAACAGGCTTGGCAGAATCAGCAGGGAAAGAAGACTTTGTTGAGCTTAACTCTAGTTTAACATTGTGAAAAGATATAGATGATGTAGAATAGGTGGGAGCTCTAACACCATTGAAATACTACTACCTTTATCATCTTTTTACTTATTAAATGAGGTAGAGCTAGAATTAACAGTTCTATCTTTTGGCTTTAAGGTCTTTTAATAGGCTGATCTAGGGTTGAAGACATTATCAGATAGAAAGTTTGTGTTACAAACTTCATTCAGCATGTATCTCCACAACCAGTAGATCAATTTTCACAAACTAAGTTGCACTGAAAATCCTCAAATGAGGGCTATCTGCACATATGTTGGATGTATAAAAGCAACAACAAACAACCAAGATATCAGGTCATCAGTAACTGTAAAAGCTTTGTCTG
>JAJOHK020001225.1:0-14935 GCA_022457215.2 Leucocoprinus gongylophorus | reverse complement strand
CAAGGTCATTCTGGCAAGTCCACATCACCAAGCTCATTGCAGGAGTTTCTACACTCTGTGCATGTCTGAGCCAACTCCACGGACTTTCATCTTCAAGTACAAGCCGCACCTAACAATCTGTCCCAAATCACAGATAATGTTTACTCTTTTATCTGAACTCTCTAACCTCTTTCAGTGCAAATCACCTCTCTTCATTTCACCTCAGATGTTCTTGCTAGTCTTTTACCAAACTCTATAGACTTCCATTCCTAACATCTAAGGATCACTAGTAAACTAGAGTAACTTATTAGGTTATCCATGGGTTGGGACAGATGTGGTCAGAATAGAATATGACACAATACTATTAGACTTAAATACAGGTTTTGGATTTCCAATAATAATAGACATATATATACTCTGAATATTGTTAGTTACTAAGAAGGTTGTTATCTGGAACTCCATAAGGCTTGTATTGGAATGGAGAGAGCTTGGCTATAGAGTGATTGATGATTGGAATAAAGAAGTGATCTGTATTAGAATATTATAACTTAAATCTCAAATTTAGACAAAAAATTTTGCATACTCTTGTATTGAGTAATATAAGAGAACTCATGTTCAGATAACCACTCTAGATAGTATATCTAGTATATAAACTAGTAGTTATACTTATCACAAAATGAACTACTTACTTGTTTGTGATATCTAAACCTTAGATATACTTTCAAAGGTTTAGGAGTAATTCAGAAGTTTAATAATTATGACAATGATAATCAAGGTCAATACAAATATTAATGATTAAAAGATAATTATTAAGTCTAAGGTCTAATTCTCAAACACAGAGATATATATACAAAAGAGTGATAGTCTATATATAAGCTGTTTTTATCACATGATCAAAACTCATATCTAATAGGGGCTGTTATTTATTATAGCAGATATTAGACTAATTTAGAAGATAACTAATTATATCACTACATTGATATGCTTGTATTTCTATAAATACTTATTGCTATTAGATATATTACATATCATCAGAGATAGTTTGATAGGTACTTTCCAATGCAAGTTCAATCATATAAATCTATCTAGCTGTTCATGAGATAATAGCTAATAAACCTTTTACAGTTACTTTTGTACATTTCATGTATGTGCAGATAGCCTTCATTTGAGGCTTTCCAGTACAACTCAGTTTGTGAAAATTAGTTTACTAGTTGTGGAGATACAAGCTAAATGAAGTTTGTAATAATATTATATTAGCTTTATTTTGAAAATAAACCAAAACTAACATCCTCTTCTGGTATTGGTAATAACACACCTTACTACCCTCTGGTGGTTCTAATCCACTCAAGTTCTTTTCCAAAATATATGACTCATAAAGATGCAACACATAAGCTAAAGCCAAAGATTATTTTAACTCTATCTTTTGCATTCTTGAATAACACACAACTAACTTATTTAGACTTTCAAGATGTCTCATCTATCTATTACAATTCAAGACTTATAGAGTGAAGTTAAGAAAAGAACCTTGTATTAGGATTAACATAAAAGAATTCAATACAGTTTCAAGTATAGAGTGTCTATCTTATATACACTGGGTTAATAATTCATACTATACTAAACATAGCCTACTCTAAAGAGCATATATCATATGACTGTGATATATATAACTTAATGTGTAATATCTTTTGTTATAAGTGTATAATAGTTGTAATGGTCACACTAACCTCTAATTCTAAGTTCAAAATAAATAAATAATAAAATAAAAATAAATAAAGTCTATTGTCTTCAACTCTGACATCATCAGATTTTGAATAATAGAGTATAAACTATATTTAATGTAGAAC
Source organism: Leucocoprinus gongylophorus (assembly GCA_022457215.2). Taxonomy (NCBI): domain Eukaryota; kingdom Fungi; phylum Basidiomycota; class Agaricomycetes; order Agaricales; family Agaricaceae; genus Leucocoprinus; species Leucocoprinus gongylophorus. Next base: position 13,112 of record JAJOHK020001225.1, on the reverse strand, counting down.
TACTATGTAAAAAAAAACTAACTATTATATTTGTTATGATTTTTGTATTAAGTAATACAAAAGAACTTAATATAGTTCTAAGTACAAGATGGTCTACTCTATATTATATACTTGTCAGAGGTTAAGATGGTAGACTCTAAAATCTTTTCTTTTCTTTTCTCATTTCTATTTTCCTTTCCTTTATTTTTTATTTTTGGAACTTAGGGTTAGGGTTAGAGTGACATCATGATCATGATGTCACACATCAGTCACACCAGATGACATGGTAATAGTAACAATCACAAATCACAAGATCATAGAGAAAGATGTAAAAGGTTCTAGAAGAATAATATCATAATAATATGTTTTATATATGTTGGCCTTGAAGCAAACATATGGTTTTTAGAGTAGGCTAGAAAAGTAGTAGCATAGACCATTGTAGTTAAGTATAAAAGATAGACAATTCTGTATAAAGTTCTCTATTGAGTTCTCTTGTGTTTAACCCTAATATAAGATTTTTCTTCATTGATCCACTCTAAGGTCTTTGAATTGTAACAATACTACAGACCATGGTTTGTGCACACATTATAACTAACCTACTCTAAAGTACATATGCTTTCTATAAGGCTAATATGTTGTTACTATACTATATAACATTATCTGTTCCAGAACTTTCTTTATATTATATGATTGTATAATAGGTGTCATATTACCATTACTCTTTGTAACTTGTATAACCATCACATGTAATGTTATACTATACCTTTATTTATTTATTTATTTTTAAATCAACAATTTATTATACAGAGTGCAATGGCAGACTGTGGTAGCTACTTTATAACTACATATATAGAGACTGAAACTACATGAAGAAGAGAGAAAAAGATGAGAATGAGAATAAAATCAAACCAAAGGACTACAAAAAGACCAAGAAATATTAGCAGGTTATGTAAAACCAATCTAACTATGTAGAGAGAGTTGTAAAAGCAAATACCCTTGGATTTCTATTCAAAAACTGAGTGAAGTGAGCAATAGAATATCTTCTTGGATTCCAATACTTGTTGAACCTTTTGCACTCATGAAGGATGTGCCATCTTGTTTCAATAGGGTAGAGACTGCATGGATAACTGAACTCTTCATTCAGGAAGAATTGGAGTTGATATTCTCCTATAAGAGCATGATTAGTTATTGCTCTAGTGGCTCTAGTGCATAACATGTTTGAATGGCCAAAGTATTGAAGCTATGTACTGCCCTTACTATAAGTAGGTTCTAAAACATTATTGTCACTATCAACAAGATCCATGAAATTCCTTCCTTTTAAATCCGATGCTTGGAACATCATCTTCTATTTATTGATAATGCCATTGCATTCTGATTTTTTACTGAAATCCCAGGAATTTTTATTCAGAAAGAGAGGAGTAAGATTGAAAGACTTTGTTTCAATGTTAATGATTTTGTGGAGCTTCCAATTACTTTTGCTAGGGCACTCCCAAAATTTATTGATAGTGTTCTTATGATAATAATTGGAAAACTTTCTGAGGTCATTAAGAATGAGAGCTGTCTGCTTTTGAAGCATGTTTAAGGAAGGGTCAAAGATCTTTTTTACCACATGGATGGAATCCATGACAACAATGATTTTAGATATGTCTTGGAGATGGGCTGCTTGATTAATGTTGCATCTGATAGCAAAGAATTCAGCTTTGGTGCTAGTAATGTTGACCACATGATAAAGAGTTTTGATGACTGGTCTATTGTGAACATGAATATGCACTATAGATGATGTGACATTGTTTTTGACATTGGCATCTATGACCATAAGTGTGTTGGATGGAGTGTTGGAAGATTCAATTACTAGATTGTTGAACTATTGAATACAATTCTTGAATAGATGGTTGTTGCTTTTACTAAATAAATGGAATGAAAAACAATTAGAAAAACTATTAATGATTCTATTATCTGGTTTGAATTCAGAATTTAGAGGATCAAAAAAAGGAAAGACTTCATTAAATCTATTATCCATGTCAACTAAGTGGCCTTTGATAAGACCATATTGACATCTAGTTAAGGAACTAAGCAAAAGGGGGTGTGGATGTGTAGAAATATCAGAATTGTTCTTCATTAAAGATCTGAGAATATGATTAGCGGAAAGAGCATAAGCTCTGAGTTGAGATCTTTTGCTAAGTTTTTAAAGATGTAGGTGAATTGGGACGAAACCAGTGATAGCTTCAATACTAAATGACAAAGTAGTTCTAAATGCTCCTACTATCCATAAAGCTGTTTGCCTTTGGAGTTTTCCTAATAATTTCAAGGAATACAAGAAAGGGGCTTTGGAATAAAACTATAATTGAAAACCATATAGAGCTATTGGGAGAGTGCAGCTTCTGTATAGGAGATATTTCTTCTAAGAATTCAAGCCTCTTGTTGAGTTGCCAAAAATCTTCATATATTTGACTATTGAAATTGCTTTATTGGTGTAAAAGTCAATATGTTGACAAAAACAAAGTTTTCTGTCAAAAATAAATCCTAAATATTTCTAGATGTCTTTTAGAATGAGAGAAGGGCTGCCAATTGGTGATAAATTGAGGGAAGAAGGATTGAAGGTACCCTGTAATCTGGAAAAGTGAAAAATTTCAGTATTAGAAACTTGAAAGGATTTACTTTGTGTAATGAGAAGATCATCATCAACAAATGATAAAATAGAAATTTTTAAATCAAGATTTTTTGAACGTTTTTCAAGAATATGAAGAAATGAAGAGAGATATAAGGTAGAAAGAATAGAAGAGAGGGCCAAACCTTGGCCCACTCCTACATTAATGTCAAAGAAAGAAGAGGAAAAATTGTTCCAAAAGTACTTAGTCTTTCTGTTGACTAGATAGTTTGAAAAGAAGTTGACTACTCTTAACTTGAACCTTACTTTTTCTAGAATTAAGGCTAGAAGGCAATGATTTAATAAAGGGAAAAATTGCACAATATCAAATACTAAAGAGCTGGTCAACATGTTTTTAATCCATCCTGTACAAATAAAATAGGTGAAAGCAATGCCTGTGTCTGTAGTGGACTTAAACTCTAAGTCTCCTAGTTGACCTTGGTAGATAAAGTTGTTCGAGATGACTTGAAATTGGAGCCTGTTTCTGATGACCTTCTCAATTAATTTACCCATAGTATTTAGAAGAACTATAGGTTTAAAGGACTTCAGAGAGTTATATGATGATTTGTTGGGTTTTGGAATAATAATTGTTGTTGATTTCTTGAAATGATCAGGCCAATAACCTAACTCAAAACATGCATTAGCAATAATGATAATATTCTTCAAACATATTTTGTCTTTGATAATATGTTTGAGGTGTTCCCATGACAATTTATCAGGACCAAATGTAAATGAATTATTGTAATTGGCAATAGCACATATAAATTTTTCTCCAAAAGGTTTGGCCATATAGATGAAGGAAACAAATCAAGCTTGTTAAGTACAGTTTCATCTATTTCTCAAAATTGAGCTGTGTTAAAAGAAGAGTGAAGAGCTTGCTAGAGATCATCTAGCTCTAAACAAGGCTGACTATTATATTTGATCATTTTGATGGCTGGAAGTTTATGCTTGTTGACCTAGTTTATGAGCTCCCAAGGTCCTTGCTTCTTATTGGTAATTTCTTGAATTTTGAGGTCAAAAAATGCCCTTTTCATACTCTTAACGGTTTTTTGAAATGTCTTTTAGTCTTCTATACTTTTTGAAGATCTATAAATCACCAAGTCTTTATTACATTCTTCATTCCACCAGCTTTTAGAACACTTTGTGATGTTGACGAGTTTTGAGTACTTCATTCAAGTATGATCTACAATATTAGCAAAGTCCAATATAACTTTTTCTAACTTGGGTATATCTGAGATGTTCAATGTGTCCAACTTTGAAAAGGATATGATAACCTCTTTAATGAACTTGTCTTTCTCTTCACTGTTCTTTATAATTGTTCTTTTACAAGAGGCAATGTATTCTTCAACAATAGGAATGGTAATTGTTAAAGGTGTGTGATCGGACATGAGGTGCCATTCAGAATAAATAGAATGTGTGTTCAGTTCAGAGGAGTCACAACAGAGGAACATCAAATTGATGACCAAGTTTGAGTCATTGGCATTATCAAAATACCTAGTAAGAACTTGGTTAATTGGATATGACAGACTTAAGTTAAAAGAGTCAGCAATTGCTAAAAGATTATCACTAATGGAAGAATGGTGGTTAAACAACAAGTCCCATAAACTATTTCAAATATTGAAATCCCCAGTCATAACAAGGAGGTTTTGAATGTTAAATTCAGTATCCTTGAGATACTTTATCACAGAATAGGAAGAGTCTGAATAAATATTCATGAGCTAAAAAATGACACCATTGTTGGAAAATGAAGTTAAAAGAATGTCTCTATATTTAACAACATCTTTGCAAAAAGAGAAACAAAGAAAGAAAAGTCTGATATTGATGAACACAACAACTCTTAGGCAGTCATTTATCATATCAGGTTCTCTGGCAAATATGAGCCAGTTGGGGTAATTAATGACCCCCACCAATAGATCACCTTCATAATTGGAAGGGCTTGGAATAGATCATAATGTTGTCCAGAATGGTTCCTGGATGAAAATAATATCGAAGTTGTTGTTGATTTTAAGGATCATGTTGATAATGAAATTATTTTTTTGAGCATTTTGTGAAAAAAATTTTAAATCCTTCAAAATTATATTTTGCTAGCATTCACAGCTGAACAAATTGAATTTTTTCTAGTTTTCTAGAGTTTAGAGTATTTTTTGGTATACTACTCTTTGTTAAAGTAGTGTTTTCAGAAAGAACATTCATTTGAGTCAGCTTGATGATCATCTTTACAATTGAGACATTTGAATATATGAGGGCAGGGCTTGCCCTTCTTGGTCTCTAATCTAGGAGGATTAATTTTATCATTAGCCTTGCAGTACTAAGCGAAGTGACAATGATGAACTGTTAAGTAAGGCCTGTTGCACTTTACACATTTGGCCCCTTGAATGCGACATATACCAGCTGTGTGCCTCCATTTCCAACAATCCTTGCATTGCAGGATATTTGGGTTTATGTTAGCACTGCAAACTATGGCAATAAAGCTTCCTATATTAAAGTGTCTGTTAATTATTTTCTTGGCATTGGATCTATTTTATGTATTCCAAATGTCAATCCAAATTATAGCTATATTGGATTTGGGCAAGACCTTGATGACATAAGACTTGGATACAAGAATAATGTTATTGAATATGTAATTGTTCTTTAAAATGTTTTCAATTTCATCAGATGATATTCATATATTTGATCTTTTGCTGATGTAAGAGATGTCTACAATTTTTAGATAGAACTTGGATTGTGGGAGTCTTGGGGATGAAATCTGTTCCACATTAGTAGTGAAAGAATTTTTTACATATTTTTTGATTTCTTGTAAGTTAGAAGACAAAGAGATATTGTTGGTGGTAATAACAATTTCTTTGTCTTCAGCACGAATAAAGTCAGCTATTGTATTTGACAAGATATTCTTGAGAGCACAGTTTATATTAATAACATGTATACTTGAGTCTTTAAGGAATCTCTTTACAAGTTCATATTCATCAGTACGATAACTTGCTTGTGTGAAGAACCTTTTGTGATCATGTTGATCTTGGGTTTGTGTTTGCCATTGTCACCATTTATGACCTTCTGAACCATATCAATCTTCTTGTTGGGAATATTCAGGAATATTTCTTTTATTTTTAATATATCTATTGCAACACTTGACAATGAGATTGATTTGGCTGATTTAGATTGAGAGGGAGCCTGTGTGTAAGACTTCTTCTGAGGGGGTTTGTCACTTTTCTTGAAGTACTTCAAGATTTCATTAACTTCTTTCTATGACTTTGCTGGAATAGATGGGAGAAGTGGGAATATAAAGGTAGGTTTAGCTATTTTCTTTCCTTTGTTGTTGACCTGGGGCCTAGTGATTTGAGGATTGAATTTTGACTTGACTTTGTTTCTGAAAGTTGTTTTGTTGTCATCCACAAATAAATTGTCCCAGTGAGATTTGTATATTATAGAAATCAATTCACACATTGCTTTGCCCATGCCTTCCAAGTCCTTGACTTTATTAGCTTTATCATTATCAATTAACTTATCTAGAATGTATCTTCATATTCTAGTGAGGGATTTCTTGATATTTTGTGTGTCTGATGCCAGATGTTCCATTGATCTACGAAGAGACACCACATAGAAGTTACCATCCCATAACTCTGGGTCCAGAGCTTGATTATAGTTGTAATTCAATTGTACATTGAACATGTTGCATCCAGCAGGCTGGATTAGGGCTGGGTTCTCATTTAGAGTATGCTGTTGGCATGCTGTATTAGAGCTATTAGCTGCCTTGCCAACATGACCAGTTTGACTCTTGGGAGTCATACATTCCAATCCCAACTGTAAACTATTGGATAGTTTACTGTTATATGTAATGATAGGCTCATTCTCATCTATTTTGTTATTCAGTTTCTCTAGATATTCAGCATAACTTTCCTTGCATTCACTCAAGAAGATAGAGGGAGTCCTAAGACTATGTGCACTTTGTGTTACAAACTCAAAACCTTAGAGTTGGTTAAGAGAGTGAACCTTGTATTGGGTTAATATAAGAGAACTTGATAGAGAACTTTGTACAGGATTGTCTACCTTATATACAAATATCTAATGGTCTGTGCGAGCTATTTCTAGCCTACTCTAAACGACCATGTGTATGCCTCAAGGTCAACATGTATTTCACACATTATATGACATCATTCTTCTAGAACCTTCTACATTCTTTTATGTATCATGTAACTTGTGACCATGTCATCTGATGTGACCTGCTGTGTGACAGCATGATCTTGTCACTCTGAACCCTAACTCTGGTTCTAAAAATAGAATAAAGAAAATAAATCGAAAAGAAAATAGAAATAAGAGAAAAAAATAAAAAATATTAAGTTTACTTCTTTCATTCTTGACACTTTGTGCTAAAGAGTGACCTCATACCTTGTCAAAGTTGTTGCTTGCACCCTAAAAGAGTTGGTCAAATGAGTTAACTCCCATATCCACATTATCATTTGCAGTCATATTGAGAGTTGATTTATAAATTGTAAGAATGTTAAAAGTTATATTCTCTAAGTTTCTAATAGACTCTACCATACAAGATGGTGGTAAGAGAAAAAGAAGGGCTGTTACTATACCTTTATCTAAGTTCAAAATAAAGAAAAGCAAAATAAAATCTAAAAATAAAATAAAGGAAAATAAAAAATGAAAATAAAAACAAAGTAAAATAAAATGAAACCAAGTTCATTGTTCACAATTCTAAAAATATTCACACAAGGTAATATATCTACAAAGTGTCAATAAGCTTTGATACAATATAAATGACTAGATTTCTTCTACCTATTATAAAATGAGCTACTCACTGATTATAATACTTAGACTTAGATATCTTAATAGTGGTTCAGAGGTTCAGTATAAGGAGATAGTAATGATAGGTAATGAGTAGTATCAACAAGAATAATTGATAAAGATTGATATTATTAAGTCTGAAGTCTAATTCTTAGATATAAAAAAAGTATTTATACAAAATAGTAATGGTCTGTGTGCAAGCTGTTTCTATCACATGATCAAAACTTGTACCTGGTAGGGCTGTCATCTGTTATAGCAAATGTCAGGCTAATTTTAGAAGGTAATTAATTATATTATTACATTGATATACTTGTATTTCTATGAATACTGATCTTTATATGATGTATAATATATCATTAGAAACCATTTGATGAGTGCCTTCCAACACAAGTTCAATCATGTAAATCTGTCTAGCTGTTCATGAGATATTAGCCAATTGTCAGGCATGGTTCACATCAGGGTGGAAGTCTACAGAATGAACTTGGAGATGAGCAGACTTGTGGAACGATCTTGGCTTCAGCTTATGTGCTGCGCTGTCTGTCTGCCATGTGGTCACAACTTCAGATGAAGGAGAGAAAGTCTGAGTGGGAGTGAGTACTGATTGGTGTGTCGCCATTGAACACTGGAGATCGAGTTCAATGAGAGTTTATTTCTGTCAATTATCAGACTAGTGAATTACAGTGTAACTACTAGTCTTATATACAAACTGATATTATAGGAGATGCTCGGGGTTTCAGTGGTAAAACCCCTATTGCCCTGAGCGGAGGTTTCAGTGTTAAGACACTGACAGGAGTAACTCCATCATGGAAGACTGAGTTGAATAGGAGTATCTCCATCATGGAAGACGGAATACCTGGAGGGTTGCAGCACTACCATAAAATATGTTGTGAGGAAGGTGGCCACTGTAGAAGGTGGGCTTGTATGGTTCAGAGGTGGTTTCACCGTGGGGACATTGTTTTTGGATAGGTGGACTTGTATATGACAGTATTCCCCTCTTAGGACTGAGCCTTCAAAGTCCTATTGAGTTTATTCAAAGTCCTATTGGATTTATCCAAGAATCCCATGATGGTACCTAGGTCAACAATACATAAACAGAAAAGGAAGTTTTCTTTTGCTCTTGTTTCTATATTATCATGTCTTCCCCTGCCCCCTCCGACATTTCACAAAATGACACTGAGGCCCTTGAAAAGCAGCAGCAAGAGATGCAGCAGAGGCACAAGGAGTAGCAGAGGTCCCTCCTTCGACTGTAAGAGACAGCAGAAGCCCACTGTGCAGAGCGTACGGCTCAGAAAGCCAGGAGAAAAGCGGAGGCCAAGGCCAAGGAAGAGGCTAAGAGGTAGAGGGTTACAGAGGACGAGGGAGTACCTCTAGTGATTCCGGGATAAGGTGCTAGAGGAAGAGGCCGCCCTATTAGAGGGGGCTGAAGGATCCCAGGTCACGGGGTCCAAGCGCAAGGAGGTCGCCACAGAAGATGAGGAGGAGCAACGACTCTCCAAGAATACTAGAGGAAAGCAACTGGGGAAGTACTGCGGGGGTGCCGCAGTCAAGATGGGGGGTGCTATCCCCTGCAAGAGATGTGTGTGTGCCAGGCAGGATTGCCTGGTGCACCCCTCAAGGTGAGTAATTATTTATTATACTTATCATTATTTTTTAATAGTTTTCCTTTTCATAGTCGCTTCCTTGCCTGTGCCGGGTACATCGCACTCAAGCAGCAGTGTGTACTCCACACTAATACCAACATCCCAGCCATGATCCCCACTTATGGCAGGGTTCTAAGTGCCATTGAAAAGGCACTCCGGAAACTTGTAGAGGAGTACCAAGGAGTCAGGAAGTCCCTCCAGGACTTGGTGGAGGGCCAGGAGAGAAATATGGCCCAATTGGAGAGGATTGGGGCCACGATGGAGTGGAGATGGGGCTTGGAAGAAGAGAGTGGGAACAGAGATGAAGAGGAGGGGTCCGAGGATGGCCCTGGAGAAAGTCAGGAGGGGGGAACTCTGTTGTCCGCCTCCTGTTAGTATACTGATTTTGTTTTTCCTTTTTAATAGACTTTATTTTTTCTGTGAATTAAATGTGTGAGTAAGAAAAGACAAGAATTAAAATGAAAAGAAGTTTGAAGTTTGAAAAGAAAACCCCAAAAAGTGTGCGGAAGCTAAGGGTTAATAAGAATAAACAGACAGAATATACTAGAAATTAATGAAGGAAAATCCCCATTAGAAATGCATGGAGACAGAGAACAAATGCAACAGCATGTTCAGGACAACAGGAGAGGACCAGGCTTGGTGGGATATGCAATGTAGAAATCTGATACCAAGTCCATAGCATGAGTGAGTTTGGATACAGAAATCTATTTGGATTCATCTCCAGTGTTTTCATATCCTAACCAGATCACCTTGTACAGGAGTTCACATGCCCATCGGCGATCAATTTTAGAATCCACTATTCAAGAAATTTCATATTCAGGTTCCCCATCAATTATGACTGAAGTGGGAGCCGGCTGTATTTACTTGGAGAAAGTGTTGGATGTGGCGGGTTTGAGCATAGACACATAGAAGACTGGATGGACGGAGTGCATGGACTCTGGAAGATGGAGAGTGAACGATAGAGTGCCAGGCTGAGAGATGATTTTGTAGGGCCCGAGATATTTTTCAGAGAGTTTCTTTGAAGGCCAAGTAATTCAGAAGAACTGAGCTTTGACAAAGACTTTGTCACCTACTTTGAAATCAGGAGCGGGGGAGCATCGCGCATTAGCAGATTTCTGGTAGCACTGTTGGGCCGCAGAGATTTCAGCTTTGAGGGTACTCTGTAATTCATCAAGATCTACAGCAAAGTCATGGGCTCTGGAAGAAGCAATATCGCATTCGGGGTGAACAGTGATGTTTGGATGATATCCCTTATTAGCGAAGAATGGAGAAACACCAGTAGTAGCACTCAGAACATTATTGTAAGCAAACTCCACAAGAGGTAGGAGTTCAGACCAGTTGTCTTGCTAGTAGTTACAATATACATGAAAGTATTGCTCGAGAGTCTGATTCATGCGTTCAGTTTGTCCATCACCTTTGGGGTGGTAACCTGAAGTGAAGTAAAGCCACATGTCGAGAGCAGTGCCTAAAAATTGAAAGAAGTTTGACAAACTCCGAGCCTCTGTCGGAAGTGACATGGGAAAAGACACCATGTTTGGAAAACACATGAAGAATGAATAGATGTGCTAAGTCCACGGACATAATGGTATCATGAGCAGGGATAAAGATCACCTGCTTGGTGAGCCGGTCAACTATAACCAAGATAGTGTCAAACCCAGAGGATGACGGAAGTTTCTCAATGAAGTCTATAGAAATGGAATTCCATGGTTGTTCAGGGATAGGGAGTTGTTTGAGGGATCTATAGGGCTTGTGACGTTGTAACTTGGATCACATACAAGTGACACAGGACTTGCAGAATTGTTGTATATCAGCATGGAGGCTGGGCCAGGAGTATCCGTGGTGGACTAATTCCAGTGTTTTGTTTTAACCAAAATGTCCAGCAAGGATATGATCATGATTGTACTGGAGAACACATGTACGGAGGCTACCAGCAGATGGTACATAAATTCTGTTGTCGAGAAGGAGTAGACCGTTTGGGTCCGTAGACCACCGGCCATCTGCAGAAATGTGTTTTGTAGCAATTGGGTCACTAGAAAGAGCTGAGAGGATGTCTTGATGTAGGGTGTCCAGATCCACGACTGTAGCTGTGCGGAAAGAAGGAAAAAGAAAGACTGTAGCTCATATGGAGGCTGCAAGTTGTTCTTGAGTGAAGATGGGCTTGAAGTTGTGAGAGTTGACTGTGGCGTAGCCAGTATTCCCCCCTTTAGGATAGATGTCCCATCGTCTAGTAAGAGCATCTGGTTTTGTGCCGAGCCAACTAGGGCGGAACCCGATGACAAGGTTGAACTGGAAGAGGTACTCGGACCACTGTGCTTGCCTCTGGGTCAATACCTTAGTAGTAGAAAAATACTCAAGGTTCTTACAATCCGTAACAATGTCAATGGGGTAGGCCGGACCTTCCAAATAGTGTCATCAAATCTTGAAAGCTTCGAAGATGGCAAGCAATTCCTTGTCATGTATGTTGTAGTTCAACTCCGCTGCAGTGAAAGTGTGAGAGTGAAAGATAACTGGATGAACTTCATTATCTTTATTAACAATAGAAAGGATTGCAGTGAGAGTATAGTCTGAGGCATCAGTTTCCATGATGAGTTGAGCATCGGGAATCCAATGAGTAAGGATAGGAGCAGAGGTAAATGCTTTCTTGAGAGAGTTGAAAGCATCTTGACAGGATGAGTCGAACTTCCAAGGAATGTCCTTCTGGGTGAGGCGTGTCAATGGAATGACAATGTCCAAATAGTTGAAGATGAACCGGCGGTAAAAGTTTGCAAAACCTAAGAAGGATTGAATATCCTTGACTTTCTTGAGTTCTGGCCAGTCTTGAATAATCTTTATCTTGTTGTCGGACATGGTGAGGCCAAAAGGAGAAAGGATGTATCCCAGATACTCTACCAACTTGGAGTGAAATTTGCATTTCTCTGCTTTGATATAAAGACCAGCCTTGTGGAGATGCTTAAGTACTTCTTTTACATGCTAGTGATGCTTGGACATGTTATTCGAGTAGATGAGTATATCATCCAGATAGATCATGATACAGACATCCAAAAGGTCAGAGAAAATGTCATTCATGAATCACTGGAAGGCCGCAGAAGCATTGGTAAGACCGAAGAACATTACAGACTATTCAAATGATCCATAATGTGTCCTAAAGGCAGTCTTCCATTCATCACCATCAGCAATGCAAACCAAATGGTAAGCATGGTGAAGATCTATCTTTGAGTAAACCTGAGCTTTGTGAGGTGAGTCCAGTAGATCGGAGATGAGTGGGAGTGGATAACGATTCTTTTTGGAGATACAGTTAAGTCTGCAGAAGTTGACACAAAGGTGCAGTGAACCATCTTTCTTCTTAATGAATAAGACCAGTGCACCGTGTGGAGATGAAGTTGGTCGGATAAAACCTGTGTTGAGATTTTCCTCAATGAATTCCTTCAGAGCCTCTTGTTCAGATGCTGAAAGAGAGTATATAGGGCCAACCGGAGGTTGATCACCCTCTTCCAGATTGATTTTGAGGTCATAAGGATGATGAAGAAGGAGAACTTCAGCTTTAGTTTTGCTGAAAACGTCAGCAAATTTGTGATACTCAGAAGAAACATTGGAGAGATCAGGAGTTTCTGCAAGTTTTGCGGAGTTAGCCTGAATGTCCGAAGAATGAAGACAGAGTTCGAAATTGTGGGAGCCTGGAAGTTTTGATGAGCGCAAGAATGGTGCAGCACCAATTATAGTGATGTTGTTACAAACTTCATTCAGCTTGTATCTCTACAACCAGTAGACCGATTTTCACAAACTAAGTTGTGCTGGAAAGCCCCAAATAAGGGCTATCTGCACATATGTGGGAGGTACAAAAGTGGCAACAAATGACTGAGATATCAGGCCATCAGTAGCTGTAAAAGCTTCATCTGCTAATATCTTATGAACGGCTGAACAGATTTGCACGATTGAACTTGTATTGGGAAGTACTTATTAAATCCATTTCCAATGATATATGATACATTTCAAAGCGACAACTATTGGTAGAGATACAAGCATATCAATATAGTGACATAATTAGTTACCTTTTAAAA
>JAJOHK020001224.1:0-14940 GCA_022457215.2 Leucocoprinus gongylophorus | reverse complement strand
TTAATATTTTCTATTGTATTTGTAATTTCAAAGACAAACTTTTCTTCTTCTTCTTTACTATTTCTGATAATGGTGCATTGTTTCTCTTGTATGAATTCTTCCATGATGAATATGTTAACAGTTAGAGGGATATGATCTAAAAAATGTCAAGATTCTAGTAAAATAGAGTGGTAGTTCATTTTGATTGAGCTTGGCCTAATAAAAATAAGGTTAATGATAGAATTCACATTGTTAGGGTTATCAGAGTAGTGTATAAAAACCTGATGAATAGGAGATAATAATTTGAGATCAAAAGAATTAGTAACTTTTATAAGAAAATTACTATGAGTCAAGTGAAAGAGATAGAAAAGATTCTAATCATTATCTCTTATATTGAAGTCTCCCACTATAGCAAAGATATTGCCAATATTAGCCTCAGTATTCTTGAGATACTTTAAGTGTTATGATCCAAAGATCTTAGAGTGGATTAATGAAAAAAACTTTGTATTAGGATAACACAAGAAAACTTGATAGAAAACTCTGTACAAGATTGTTTACCTTATATACCTAAGACTAATGGTCTATGTTCTACTGCTTTAGCCTACTCTAAATGACCATGCATCTGTCTTAAGATTAATATATGTTTAATACATTGTATGATATCATTTCTTCCAAAACTTTTTATCATCTTTTATTATAACATGTGATCATATACCTAATGTATGACACTAGGTCTTGTCTTGTGACTGTTTGTGACAGTGACATGTAATGTTATGCTAATCTCTAATTCTAGATTCTAAGAATAGAAAAAAGAGAATAAAAATGAAAAAAAAATAAAGTCTATAGTTTGCAACTCTGATATTAAGGCTGATTGATGCTCATCAGAGTAAACATTGATCATAAAGAAGGCACTGCTGTTATTGAAAAAAGAAAAACAAATAGTTTCTCTGTGGTCAAAGATATTCTTTCTAAGAGAGAATCTCATATAAGTAAGTCAAATATTGATGTAAGTTAACACTCTTGGATAATCATTGTTGTTAGACAGTTGTCTAAAGAATATCAGCTAATCTGGATGATTTGGAGGACCTACAACTTTGTTTCCTTTCTTACTAGTTGAACTTGAAATAATTCAAATAAAGAACCAAGGTTCTTGAATAAAAAGAATATTGAATTCTTTTTTATTTTCTAGGATTATATTATATTGGTGAGTACTCTATTCTTTCAAACATTCTGTGAGAATAAATAAAGACTTCTTATAATCATAAACATGTCTTGCCCACAGTTGAGTAGATTTATTTACTTCTGTTTTCACAAAGCTCTTGATATTTCTTGGCATACCACTTCTTGTTGAAACAATGTTTCCAGAATGGACAGATTTTGGAGTCTATTTGATAATTACTCTTGTAGTTAATATATTTGAAGCTATATAGGTATAGTTTTACCTGTTTGGTTTTAAGTCTTGGTGGGTTTATTTTGAAATTTGCCTTGTAGTATCATGCAAAATGTAAATGATGTTTAACTTTATAAGAACTATTGAATTTGACATATTTTGCTCTGTGAACATAGCATGAAAATGTGGTGTATTTCTATTTTCAACAATTTTTACATTGTGAAACTCCCAGGTTTATGTTTGTATCATGAATGGTAGCAATGTAGCTACCTACATTGAAGTACCTATTAATTAAACCTTTAGCTTTAGCACTACTCTAGGCATCCCAGATATCAGTCCAAACAACTGCCATATTAGATTTAGGTGATGCTTTGATAACTCTTAGTTTAAATACAAGAGTAACATCATTGAAAATATACATTGTTTTGATGAGTCTCTCCACTATATCAGAAGTAATGGGAATATTAGTATTTTTCAAGAGATAAGAGATACTCAAAATCTTGAAGTAGAACTTTAATTGAGAAAGTCTAGGAGCCAAGATATCTTTTGTGTCAATGATATTTATGTTCTTTTTATGATGTTGAGGTCAAATGGGAAAGTAACTTTGCTAGTTATAATAGTAAGGCCTTTGCTGTCAGCTCAAATAAAGTTGGCCATGATATTTGATTTAATATTCTTTAGCACACTATTAATGTTTGTTATATACTTACTTGATAACACCATGAATTTTGTGGAGTTGGCTTGACTCATAAGAATTAGAACTTATCTTCTGGATGGTCTCTTGGAGATCATGTTAATTCTAGGTTTATCTTTCCTAGGTTCATTGATGACTTTGTGGACTTCTTCAATTTTTGAGGATGACAGACTTGGGAAATTCTCCTTGATTTTTACAATTTGTTTAATGTTGGAGGCAGATACTTGTGTATATGATTGACTGTTCTAACTGTTAATATCTTTGGCTGGTATTTTATCTTTTTCTTTGAAGAATGTTGATTTCTCAAGAATCTTTTTACTAAGTCTCAGTAGAATTGGTAGGAGAATCCTGGAAATTTCTGTGCTCTTTTCAAGGAAACTATGTTAGAAATAGACCAGCTACTGAGCTAGTTATGCTAAAAGTACATAATGTTAAGCTTAGCTTTGACATCTGGCTGGTACTATATATATACTTCATATTGTACTCCTAACAGGCTGAAGTCTTTTTTCTTTTTAGAGTTACCTTATATATTCTTTGGTATAAATTTTGCTAATATGCACTGTTATTCTGATCTGTTATTCTGATCAGTTTTCAATGTATTCTATCCTATCCCATAGATAGACAAAATAAAATCCCAAGCTGCTTGTCCAAATCTTGAAATAATAGAAAGATATTTCTTAGTTTTATTATGAATTTGTCTACTTCTGATAAAGTTAGCTATTCTGTGAAGTGATATGGAAATATTGTTTGAGTCTATCTCTAAAAATTCATTAGTATCAAAAAGGAAAATAGAAAGAGCAGCACTGTTCCAAGACCTTATTTCTATTAGTTGATTTTCTTGATATGGAATAGAGGATGAATAAAGACCTTGTGAAGTAGAAGAAGTACTAAGGTTTTATGAAGTATATGTATTTGTGTCATTATTGTTTACATTCTTACTATTCAAATTTGGTGTGTTTGTGTAACTTATTTCCTCATTAGTCATCTTGTTATTCTCTTAGTCTTAATAGAACAAAGAGAATCTTTGAGATTTATCAAATTGGTTTGCCCAAGAGGGATTATTGCTCTAAGCTTCTATTTTTTCAATATAGGAGATGGAAGATATGCTTAAATAAGCTGATAATTCTCTACAATTGTCAGCACTAGAATGGATAGACCTATCTCTTAGAGTGTCCATATTTATATTTATATTTATATTGTTATGAATTATTGAAGAAAAAGCTATGCTAGTAACAGAAGAAAACAATGTATTTGCTAGTTTTCTATTAGATAGTATTATATAAGATAGTAGTTTGAGAGAAAGAAGTGATATATATTTTTACTTTTTTCTTATTTTTATTTTATTTTATTTTTATTTCTCTTATTTTTAAAATTAGGATTGGAGCTAGTGTAACAGTCATATATCACAAAAAACATTATAGAAGGTTTTAAAACAATAATATTATACAATATGTATTATACATATTGACCTTAATATTATGGAACGCTTTGGACACTGTCAATTTTTCTTTTCTTTTATTTAATTTCTTTGATTTTATATTAATTTTGTTTTCTTTTTCTTTTGATTTTGGATGATGAAGAGGCATGTGACACTGTAGTCACATGACATGTCACATGATGTGACATCATAGGCCTAGAACATAGTAGAAGAATCTAGAAAATGACATCAGAATACATAGATGCAACATGATGGCCTTGAGTAAGACATGAGGCAGATATGAGGATAAAGCATGGATATAAGGGCAGGTTTAATTATTTGTAGTACAGACCATCTGTAATAGTATAAATAGGGTAGCAATACAGCAGGGACTCCTTGTCAAGTTCTCTTGTGATCTCCACATTGATAGCCTACTGAGAGCTTTACTTGTTTGTTGTTGTGGCAACCACTTATCACAATGACAAATGACAATACAAGCAAGTAAATCTCCAAGTGGATATAATGTGGGAAGTTCACAAGAGAACTTGACAAGGAGTCTCTGCTAAATTAGAGCCCTATATATATAAAACATGCCTGGTCTGTACTACTAATAATTGAGCCTGTTCTATTGTCTATGCTACAACCTCATGTCTACCTCATTTTCTACTCAAGGCTTGTCAGGTGCGGTTCACACCGGGGTGGAAGTCTGCAGAATGGACTTGGAGTTGAGCGGACTTGTGGAACAACCTTGGCTTCAGCTTATGTGCTATGCCGTCTGTCTGCTGCATGGTTGCAACTTCAGATGAAAGAGAGAAAGTCCGAGAGGAAGTGAGTACTGATTGGTGTGTCGCCATTGAACACTGGAGATTGAGTTCAATAAGAGTTTATCTTCGTCGATTATCAGACTAGCGAATTATAGTGTAACTACTAGTCTTATATACAAACTGATAATATAGGAGATGCTTGGGGTTTCAGTGGTAAAATCTCTATTACCCCGAGTGGAGGTTTCAGTGTTAAGATACTGACAGGAGTAACTCCGTCATGGAAGACCAAGTTGAATAGGAGTATCTCCATTGTGGAAGATGGAATACCCGGAGGGTTGCAACGCCGCTGCTATAAGATGTGTTGCGAGAAAGGTGGCCACCATAGAAGGCAGGCTTGTATGTTTTAGAGGTGACATCACCATGGGGATGTAGTTTTCCAGATGAGTGGACTTGCATATGACAAGGCTGCTATATTGTATATATATGCCCTGATATTATCTTCCAGATCCTTCTACTACATTCTAGGCCTATGATGTCACATCATGTGACATGTCATGTGACTGCAGTGTCACATGCCTTCTTCATCATCCAAAATCAAAAGAAAAAGAAAAAACCAAGTCAATATAAAATCAGAAAAATCAAAGAAAATAAAATAAAAATTGTTAGTGTCCAAAGCATTCTATAACATTTGTGTTGCTATTGGTCTTTGTGACTAGTGGTTGCCACAACACTTAAGGCAAATATGTGCTCTTTAGAATAGATTAGGTTTAGTATAGTATGGACTATTAGCCCAGCATATATAAGATAGATAGATTATACTCAGAAAATCTATTAAGTTCTTTTATGTTAATCTAATATAAGATTTTTCTTTTGACTTATCTCTAGGTCTTAAGTTATAACATACTAGTATTTACTATAGGTAAGTTGTTACTAGTTATTTATACTATGCTATACTACTGTGAATTTTGTTTCTTCCAACAAATTATGAGCTTCTGTTATCTTAATATCTAGTTAGTGCTTTTTTAGGCTATTTTTTATCAATGAGAAGGAATTAACTAACTTTACTAGTGAGCTAACATCTTGTCACTCTTAGGCCTATTATAGATTGAGCTAATTTAGAATTACTTCATACTTATAGAATTCTCTTATATTTTACATATACTAATAGCTTATTACTAGTAGGGTTAAATATTTGTACTCTAGCAAGCTATATTTGCTCTCTAATTTATGCTGATTATCTTTATTGATAGTAATAGCCAACTTTGTTGCGACTCTTTTCAAGCTTACTGGTCCTGCTAACTATTTCTTCTAAGAGATTCATGTTAAATCAACTCTTGCTCTTATTACCTATTCTGAGGCTATTTTTACTACTGAATACTTTGGTACTCCCTCAGACCACTGATGTGGATGAGATCACTAGAAGAAACTTATTCAACTTCCAAGTCTTGGCTATTCTTAATTTTACTTTGCCAGATAACTTGTTAATGTATAACCAGCTTAATACTAAGTGTTATGAACTAAAGCCCTTAGGGTTGGACAATAGAACAACTCTTGTATTGAGTAACACAAGAGAACTCGATAGAGATCCCTTTACAAACTAATCTATCTTATATACCACTAATCATGGTCTGTGCTCACTACTGTACACCCTACTCTAAACGACCATGTGTAGAACATGAGGTCAACATGTGTTATCCATGTTATATAACATTATTTGTTCTAGAACCTTCTACTCTATTCTCCCAAGTCTTGTAATTAATGTTGTGACCACACCATCAGATTGTGACTGATGTGACAGTGTGACCAATCACTTCTAACCCTAACCCTAGTTGTTCTAAAAATGGAAAATAAAAAAATAAAAAGGAAAATAAAAAGAAAAGAAAAATTAAACTGAAAGATGAAGTCCACTTTCAATGATCTTGACACTAAGGCTCTTTGAGCTTATTTATGGACCCTTATAGAAACATCTAGTCTAGTATTGGTTTTTGTCAACTACCAGAGAATAGTCATATTTCAAATTTTCAATAATTAAAACTTTGCTTCTTAGATTGCTAAGTCTGATTCTTTTTATGTAAGATTCTATAGAAATACTCATAATATTCCTCTTTTCTTACAGATTGATGATTTACTAAATTCTTTGGCTCAGTCTACCCAATCTATGCAAACTATCCTTAAATATAACAATATAATATTCTATACCAATGTAATGGCTACAATGAAGAACTTTGTAGTCTCAAAGAAAATTAATTATGTATCCATGGCTTTGAGTCAAAACAAATTTGTTTTACCTGACTTGTCTATTGTTGTGAATTTTTCAAAATGTGAAAAAACACTGTATTTCTTATATAAGAGTAAAAAAGCATTTTACAGTAGCTTTTATGAAAATGAATAGCTCTTAGATTCTGGTGTCTCCATCCACTTTACTTTATTTGAGTCTGACTTTGTTAATATGACTCCAGGTAATTATCTAGTTAAGTTGAAACTACAAACTCAAAAGCATCACTATTATATCAAAATTATGACTAGTATATTGTGTTTCTAGCATATAAATACATCTTCTTTTTACTAGACAAATTCTTCAGTCTTGACTAAGAGTAGAAGATAATAAAAGCAATTTTATTTTTTGTTTTAAGTCTCATGATGCTATTCTATTAGCTACTCCTAATCTTTGGGATAATATTCAGATTGTGAGAACTCACATTCTTATATATAATGTCCTCAATTATATGAGTCTTATAATAAGATATCTAGACTTTGAAACTTTGCATTATCATTTTGAACATGTTTTTGATAAAGTCATGTATATATCCTTAATAATATTAAAGATGTGAAGAAGATCCATTTCCCAATACTATCACAAATGAGCTACTTACTGGTTGTGATACTTGAACTTAGTGGTATTTCAGAGGTTCAGTATAAGGAGATAATGATAATAGGTGATGAGTAGTATCAACAGGAATAATTGATGTTGTTAAGTCTGAGGTCTAGTCCTCAGACACAGAAGTATATATACAAAAGAGTAATAGTCTATGCACAAGCTGTTGCCATTACATGATCAAAACTCATACCTGATGGAAGCTGTCATATGTCATAGCAGCTGTTAGGCTAATTTTAGAAGGTAACTAATTATGTCACTACATTGATATGCTTGTATCTCTACCAATACTTATTACTTTGAGACACATTATATATCGTTGTAAACAGATTAATGAGCACTTTCCAATGCAAGTTTGATTGTGTGAATCCATCCATCCATTTATGAGATATTAGCAAATGAAGATTTTATAGTTACTGATAACCTGATATCTTGATTATTTGTTGTTGCTTTTGTACATCCTACATATGTACAAATAGCCCTCATTTGGGGCTTTTCAGTGCAACTTAGTTTGTGAAAATCAGTCTACTGTTTGTGGAGATACAAGCTGAATGAAGTTTGTGACAAATATAGAAATATGTCTGCTATAGTTGTACTCTTGAAAAGATATACTAACATAGTTTTTCTGAGAACTCTGTTCACTTCAGTGAGCCTCTAAGATTAATTCACTTAAATTTTTTTGAGCTATTTACCTTGTCTTATTCAAAATACAAGTGAGTGATTATATTCCTTAACAAATATTTCTTCTATTACAACATTGCTTTTCTGTGCAAATAATCTAAAGTTGCAGAAACAATTAAGTGTAACATTGGAATTACAAAATAGTAAGAGATTATCCATGAGACTAGTATTCCACATATATACCAACAATATAGTCATACTGAACAATTAAACCACACCTTGCTAAAAAAAGGTGCAGTTAATGCAACTTGAAGCATATCTATGTCAGGTAAGAAACATGCACAGAAAAAGAAACCATTTGTAGGAAAATTTGCAGAAGAGTATGGAAACATTATCCAATACATGTGGATGAGATTCTGGGGTTATCTTAACTTTAGCAGATGAGCTGTGCCTCTGCTTGTTGCAATAGTCATATTTTGAATGGAAATTATAACAAGAAATAAACTATTATAGAAGTCAAACTTTTAAGCATGGACACTTAGAACAGTGTACTACACTAGGTGATTTTCAAGCTAAGAAATTACAGAGTATTTACTTGTCTTAAATACTAGTATTAAGTCTATTCTTAGGAGATCTTCTTGGATAATAAACCCAAAATGTCATACTTCTGTATCTTTGGCTGTAGAGCCTATATATTTCTCTCTAGTAAACTTCATACAAATAAACTTACATTGCATTCTGAATTGATGATATTTATTAGATATAAGGACAATTGTTATTGCTTTATATACTATATACTAGGAAATATCATTTTATGCTCAATATATGCTATCTTTGATAAGGAACTTTTCTCTCAATATACTGACTCTCATACAAAAGAGCACAAATTGTATAATAAGTTATTAGACAAAATAAGTCCAGAAATAGAGTTGTTAGTACCTAGCCCTTCTGAAAAAAATAAACCTGCTCTAGTACCTATTCCATACATACCTATTCCCCTCATTCAAAACAATCCTCCTACTCCTTCACCTTCTTTTTCTTATAAGTCTCCATCTTTCTTATCTACTCCAGTGTCTAAAAAGTCTATAGTAGAGATTGAAGAGAATAATGATGTTGACTCTGATGTTGAAATATGACCAGAATCAAAGACAGTGGACTTGTTCTTTTCCAGTTCTAGTTTTTTATTTAAAGTCTTTTCTATTTTTTGCTTGGATTTTTCTATCTCTTTTCTCTTTTCATCTTTATTTCTTATTTTAAACTTAGAAGGAACAAGGTGAAATGATAAGGAGTGACAACTGTGATATAAATTACAAATATTACAGTCATGGTCATAATATCATGTGATATAGTAGAAGGATAATATTATATATTATAAAGAATATAATGACTTTATTTACATAGACTCAGAATATTTAGGGTAGGCTAGATGTAGGTGTACACAGACTATATACCAGAGGTATATAAAGTAGATATACCTGTACTAAGAACCTTACTGAGTTTTTTTATACTGAACAAAATCAGTTTCTTCTTTTGACCAAACTCTTGGACTTAAGTTGTAATATCTCAGCTCTTAACAACCTTTGCAACTTGCTCTACAGACATCATCAAAAGGTCCTAAATTGAGAAAATATAAGCATCAAACTTAGATATCCTTTAAAGAAGAGAATATTTATAGAGAATGAGAATATCCTATCAATATTCTATGAAATACTTTATAGCATCCAAGAGAGAGGTTTTCCAACCCCAATATAGCATGTAATATGCATGAAAATACTTGTCTGTTAGATGTAGTCCACACCTCATTATCTGAGATCCAGAAGAGGCCTTTTAGATATCAAAATCCAAGTAAAGATATATTATCCAATAATGCAGAAGTTAGAGCAGAATAATCTTTGGCTTTAGTATATGTGCTGTATCTTTACAAGTTGCACTGGTCACATATTTAAGACCAGAACTGAGGACTTTAGGAGGTAGACAACTACCAAAAGATGGCAAGATATGTCATTGTTAATACCAAAAGAGCAGTGCTAGTTTTAGTTAATTTTCAGAATAGCAAAATGCAGAGTATCTAGTTATCTTAAATACTGGTACTCTATAACTAAGACTATATCTGAGAATCCATGGAGACAAGTATCTACTCTGTGTACACTAAAAGTTCTTGTAAAAGTGTTTGGAATTTCATAGAGAGCAGAGGAAATCCATATGCTTAATTATAGAGTGATCTACACTGGAAGAGTGATATCCATTTCTATGGATGTTTTGAGTTTAGTAGAATAGTGAGCATTATCCATGATAGGATTAGATGAGGTCAGATGAATTATGATGGTATATGATATTGTTAGGAATTACAAAGAATTCATCAGAATATACAATGATTTTCTGCTACCTAGAATAATAAGGATAAATGAATTTGATTACCCACATACCTCACTCAATAATACTGTTGAGATAAATGAGATTCCATATAATATCCTGTAGGAAGGCAAATGCCTAATCATTGTTGATAATAATGGGGTAGAATAGATACTTCATCTCCTATATATGAATTATAATTCAGCCAAGCTAGCTATTACTAGCTACTTGGCATATCTTGTAAGAGAAGGGAAAGTAGAGAAAATTTTCTTTCTCTTAGTCTAATATGTAGCAGAGTCTTGCCCAATTTCCAAAAATCTTAGAAATATCACCAAATTGCTAGCTAATATTCAAAAGAAGTGGTTTGAGTTCTGCCTTGAAAAGCTGAAATCACTTAAAAACAAAAATGTCTATGAAGTTGTAAACTTCCCTAAGAGACAAAAAGCAATTAAGAATTACTAGGTATTTAACATTAAGTTTGATAGTCATTATAGATCTTAACTTATTGAAAAAGGATTATTTCAAGTTGAAGAAATCAACTTTGATAAATTGTCCTCTCCAGTTATCTGTTATGAGATAGCATACCTTTTTCTAGCTGTTACTGCCCTTGAAGATTGGAATATTCATAATGTTGATATAAGAACTACTTATTTATATGGTGATCTAAATAAGGAAATTTACACAGAGCAGCCTAAATATTTCAAGCTATCTGGCAAATAAAAGAAAGTCTGGTGACTTTACAAAGTATTTTATGGCCTTAAACAAGCTAGCTTATCTTAGTGGTGGATTATGACTAAGTTTATACTAGTTCTAGGATTTAAGCAATATAAATTTGATACTAATATGTATTATCTCATTGATAAAGAGACTAGAGAGCTTGTTATAGCAATTGTCTATGTTAAAGATATTTGCTTCATAAGTTTAAAAGATTTTCTGCTCCTCTTAGAGTTGAAGCAAAAATTCATGACAAAATAAGAATGTTGTGATCTTAGAGAAACCAAAGAGTTTCTTGATATGCATATAAGTTGTAATCTTAAGAATCAAAAGATTTTTGTAGACTAATCTGAGTACTTGAACAAAGTTCTAGCACAATTTAATATAGCAACTAACCCAACAAGTATTCTACTGTTATTAGGCTATATACTTAAACCTAATAATAAACAGTATGACCTTAGTTTCCACCAAAAGTACTAGAAACTGGTTGGATCTCTGATATATCTAATGATTAGCTTATATTCTAACATAGGATTTACTGTAGTCAAACTTGCTCAACAGATAGCAAATCTCTCAAATTGTTAGAATTGAGGATTGTTATAATTTAAGGTTCAAGAGTTAGAACCAAAAGTTAAACCTTGAATTAGGTTAATCACAAGAGAACTCAATGGAGTTTCTAGTATAATGTATCCACCTTATATACTACACTATCCTACTATGTCTAGCCTACCCTAAAGACCATATGTAAGCTTTAAGACTAACATGTATTAAGTATATTATATGATATCATTATTCTAGAAGCTTCTACCATATTCTATTATAACCATATGACTATATAACTGTAATATTGTACTAAACCCTAACCCTAAATAAAAGAGCAACAAAAATAAAAACAAAATGAAAAGAAAATAAGAAAAATAAAAATAAAATAAAGTCCAACATTTCTAACTCTGACAAGAATAGTAGACTTTGTTTATTTTTATTTTATTTCTATTTATCTTTTTTTTTGTTTTGAACTTAGGTAAAGAGTGTAATATGATGTGTGACTATCATATAATATCAGAGTTGCAAATAATAGACTTTATTTTATTTTAATTTTAATGTGATGTTATATGTTACTATCACAAATTGTTATATGGTAAGACTAAGTATCATACACCAGTCACTGTCACACAATACTGTCATTCATACTATCATATAATTATATATCACAATAAAAAATAGTAGAAAGATCTAGAAGAAATAGTATTATTACAACATGTTTAATATATGTTGACCTTACAGATAACACATGGTCTTTAGAGTAGGTTAATGATACAGTAGCATGGACTGGTAGCTTAGTATATATAAAATAAACTAGTTTATACTAGGAACTCTATTAAGTTTTCTTATAATTATCCAATCTAAGGTTATTCTTTCAACTTTACTTATAGGTCTTAAGTCTTAACATACAAGTCACAAAGTGTAATGAAAGTGTGATACTTGTTACAGGATAGTCATATATGTCATAGTCATATATTATATAGTTATATGACATAGAAGATTGTAAAAGATTTTGGAATAAATAATATTATATAGTATGGCAACAGTATGTTAGCCTTATAGAAAGTACATAGACTTTAGGATAGGTTATTTATAGTGTGTAAATACAGACTATAGTCTGTTATACATAAGATAAATTAGTTTGTAATAGAAAACTTTATTAGGTTCTCTTGTGTTATTCAATTTAAAAGTTGTCTTTATTCTATTACTTGAACCTAAGTCATAACACAAATGAGTATTATCAAGCTGGATTGCATCTCTATAGATATTTGCTTAATACTTGCAAAATACTTGCATATATAGGATTGTTTATGATAGACTCAGCAATAAGTCTGTTATAGCACATTTTGATTTAGACTGGGTACAAGATCTAGAATTATGTAAATCTATAACTAGAGATCTTATTCTTACAGCTTGCAAAGTAACATTCTGGATGAGCTACTAGCAAAAGACAGTAGTTCTGTCTTAAACTGAGGCTAAATACATAGCTTTTTTTGATTGTAGCTGTCAGCTTGTCTAAATAAGAAACCTTCCATATAAGAGAAGTGTTTCAAATATATTGATATTTACTATCACTACTTAAGAGATCTAATTGAAAATGAACAAGTTAAACCATATCATATCGATGGAAAAAAAGAATCCTACTGATATTCTGACCAAAAACCTTGGTCAAGTCTTGTTCAGCCATTTCTATCTATTATAGTGTACTTAGGTACTACTATATTTCTTTTTTTTCTTAATTTAATATTTCTTTTATTTTTATTTTTATTCTCTTTGATGATGAAGAGGCACATGACAAAGGAAGTTAGAGACTTAACCAAATTCTTCAAAAAGAATAACCCATCCAAAGTAAAGAAATTGAGAAAAAAATCATATTCTCAAGCTTTATTGGCAGGGAACAAACATTGTGAGGAAAACCTTGAAGATCAAGAAAACATTCTCTAAACTTCATGCAAACAAGATCAAAAATATTTAGAAGATCATCAGCAGAGGGGACAAACTGAAGTCTCAGATCAATATGACTACCAGATATCTGTCAAGAAAACAGGTTATCATCCCCATAAACCAGGACAATATTGCTGGGTTCATAAACTCTAGTGACCATATAGTTAACATTAACAGGCTACTCAAGAATATTAAATTTGATTGCAAGGTGGATTATATCCAAACAGAAAAATTGAGCATTGTTATTGTTACTGATAAGATTACTTCCACTTTAGATCTACAAACTATGGAGAAGTATATAAAGAACTCCAAGCAAATCAATGCTGACCATGTTGATACCCTGCAACTACCTCAGTCCAAATTGTATCTTACAATTATTGGTTTTCTGTATTTCATGGAGAATTTAAGTACTTTTGTTACTTTGGATATTATAAAAAATGTTATCAGAAGTAACTACATCTTTAACAACTGAAGCCAAACTCTTTGCCATTAGATGTGGCATCAATTAAGCCACAAACCTTCAAAGCATTAGTAAAATTGTTATTATTACTGACTCCATCCATTTAGCAAAGAAGATCTTTGATTATTCATCATATTCCTTTCAAATCTATACAGCTACTATATTGTAAGAACTTAGGAGATTTTTCAACTCCAATTCTGACAATACCATTGAATTCTGGGAATATCTAAGTCATAGCAATTGGATTCTTCATAAAGCTGTTGATAAGGAGACCAAAAAATTCCATCCTTCCCTGTGAAAACTGTCATGGAATTTTAGCAAGAAAAGAGATTGCAACAATCTCATTAAATATTGGAAAATGACCTTTCAAGCATTAGACAACAAAGAGCATAACTTCCTGAAGTTACTTGATGATGAAGATAAACCACTTGAACCAACTTATTCCAAAAGTGGAATATAGCTCAAGTAGTTTGGCCATTCAAACTCGCTTTGTGCTAGAGCCTTTAGAGCAATTGTTAATCATGCACCCATCAGGGAGTATAGACTTAGATTCTTCCCTCATGAAGAGTTCAAGTGCCCATGCAACAATTACCCCATCAAGTTGAGATATCACATCTTATATGAATGTAAGAGATTCAACAACTATTGAAATCTACAAAGAGATACTATAGGTCACTTCACTTTCTTTATTATACACAATGGCAGTGCTTTCTCTTTTGGAGATAATATTATATAATTGGCTATACTTATATAGTCTTTCCCTTTTCTCTTAGTTTTCTTTTGCATCTTCTCTCTTTCACTTTCACTTTTTCTGTTCTTTCTCTCTGGTTTTTCTTCTTCATGTTGTATCTATCTCTTTGTATGTAGTTACAAAGTAGATACCATGGTCTGCTCTCATGCCCCATGTAATAAATTGCTGATATAAAAAAAAAGAAGTATATCACTGTAGTCATATGATATATCACATGATGTAAGGTTATAGGCCTAGACTCTGAGAGAAAGAACTAGAAGGATAACATCAAGATATATATTAACAGCATGTTTACCTCATGGTGTATACATGGTATACTTATAAACAATACATAGATATTAGGATTTTATTGTTAGTATAGACCATAAGTACTTTGTATAAATAGTATAGGAATACATCAGAAACTCCTTGTCAAGTTCTCTTGTGATCCCTACTT
>JAJOHK020001223.1:0-14945 GCA_022457215.2 Leucocoprinus gongylophorus | reverse complement strand
AAAGTGATACTACTCAAAGATAGTAATATTCTATAATTTTATCAAGATAAGATTGAATAGGAATGAGACCAGCAATAACTCTAAACTTCATGAAGATGATATATAAAAAGCTTCTATAATATATATGACTACTTTTCTTTGCATTTTCTTCAATTCTTTGAAAGGTTGGTATAATAGTACTTCTTTCAAATACCAGAGCTGAAAGTTATATAGAGTGATAGGGAGGATACACATTCTGTATCACAGATGCTTGAACATCAGAGAAAGTCTTCTTGTCAAATTGTTAAGTATTTTCATGCCCTTGATAGTAAATAGAGCTTTATTAGCATAATAACAAATGTGGTGTCAAAAAAAGAGTTTCTTATTGGAAAAGAATCCTAGATAGCACTATGTATCTTTAGGTCTAAGTATGATGCCATCTGTAGATCTAAGATCTGGTAGAGAAGGGGTAGTATTCTTTTTCAACTTAGAGAAGTAGAAAACCTCTAATTTGTTATGTTCAATCACTAGACCAAACTGGTTGAAGAGAGATAAAATAATACTGTAACTACAGTAAAGAATTATATTATACTTTTCATAACTCTTCTCTTGAGAAACAAAAAGACCATCATTAACAAAAGAAAAAATAGAAACTGGAATAGAAATTAAAATATTTTTAGTTCTTTTTTTGAATATGTGGAAAAGAATAGTGATGTGAAATAATTTCATATATATTGAGTTTGTCTATTAATTAAATAATTAGAGAAAAATTGAAAAATTCTAGTATCAAAGTCTACTTTATTTAGAATTATTGAAAGAAGTTGGTGATTTAAGAAAGAAAAGTGTACAATGTCAAATACAAGAGTGCTTGTATAAAGGCCTTTTATCTATTATGCTTATATAAGATAAGTTAAGAAAATACTGATATTTGTTATTGAATGTTGTCTGATACTACCTAGTCAGTTTGGATGAAGAAAATTTGAAGTAATAGAATAAACTTGTAATCTGTTACTTATTGCTTTTTTAATTAACTTGTCTAGTGTATTAATAAAAACAATGGGTTGAAAGATCTTAGGATTATCATACAAAGATTTGTTAGACTTTGGAGTAATGATAAACATAGATTTCTTAAAATATAATGACTAATGACTGAGATTGATATAAGCATTTGCTATATTGATCATACTTAAGGTCACTTACTATCTTTTTAATGTGGTTCTAAGAAATATGATCAGGGTCTGGAATAGACAAACTGCTGCACTTTATAATAGCATTGTTAATTTCAGCACTCAAAAATAGAGGTTATTCTGCTTGTTAGCATATAGGAGTTTCATCAAGAATTTACATATTAATAGGCTTATCTTGAGCAGAATTATAAGATTAATGTAATGTTTACCACAAATTATCTAGATTATTGCATGGAATTCTATTAAATTTGATAGCTTCTATTGTTGGTAATTTCTATTTCTTAATCCAGTTCATAAAATTCCATAGCCTCTTATTAGTTAAAGTGATTTTTTTGAATTCTATTGTTAAAAAAGACCTATTTAGCCATTCTAACTGTTTTCTTGTAATTGATCTAGTTTCTTTTTCTTCTGAATGCTCAGTGGGTTGTTAAATTCCTGTTATACTTCTTGTTCTACCATTCTTTAGAACATTTGGTGATGTTGGTGAATTAAGAATACTTATTCTAAAGATCTTTAGCTATAATAGCAAATTCTTGAGTTATTCATTCTAGTATATTACTATTAAGAACATTAGTTATGTCAATACTACTCATCTTGATTCTAAGCTCATTGATGAATTCTTTTTCTTCTTCACTATTCTTAACAATAGTCTGTTTTCTTTCTTGAATAAATTCTTCTTTAATGATGATTGATATTAATAAAGGAGTATAATTGGAAGGGCTTTGTAAGTCAGGTAAAATACAATAATTATTGAATTCTTCTAACTTAGCATAGAGAAATATCAAGTCTATTACTGAATTTGAATCTTGAAAGTTGTCTATATACCAAGTAGATACTGAATTGATAAGTGTTGATAGATCTAGATTAAGATTATTAGCTACTTCTTGAAGTACATCAAAATATGTTGAGTAACAAGAATATAATGGATCCTAATTGCTATCTCCAATATTGAAGTTACCTGTTATAATTAAAATATTGTTCAAATTAACTTTAGTATCCTTTAAATTTAAAACAATCTGCTAGTTATTTGAGTAAACATTAAGAATGAAACATAGAATACCATGATTGAAAAATAAGATAAGGTTAATATATCAATGATTAATATACTTCCTTAATAAAAAACATAACTTAACTAGCTTGATGTTTATATATGATAACTTTTGGGTGATTATTGTTAACAAGTGATTGTTATAACTCAAAACCCTTAGAGTTGGATTATAAAGTAACCTTATATTGGGTAATACAAGAAAACTTGATAAAGAGTTTCTTACAAAATAGTCTACCTTATATACTCCTACAGATGGTTCATGCTAGCTACTGTGCACCCTACCCTAAATGACCATGTGTAAAGCATGAGGCCAACATGTGGTGTCCATGTTGTTATGACATCATTTTGTTCCAAAACCTTCTACTTTCTTCTCTTAAGTCTCATGATCAATGTTATGACTACACTATCAAATGTAACTGATGTGACAGTATGACCAATCACTTCTACACCTAATCCCAGAGTTCTAAAAATAGAAAAATGAAAAAATAAATCAAAAGAAAATAAAATGAGAAAAGAAAATAAAGAAAAACTAAGTTCATAGTCTTTGATCTTAACAGTAATGATTTTGTAAACACAATCCAAGAAGAATGATGAGAAGCTTCTATAAGATTTTTTCCTTCTTTAAATATAGAGCTTAAAAGTTGTTAGATGATTGACTAACTTCAAACATTCTATGAAAAAATTTTTAGGGATTTTATAATCATTGTTTATCTCTATCTATAGTTAAGTAAATTAAGTTGGCTTTGATTTCTTAGAGCTCTTGAGATTTCTTCATGTACTATTCTCTGTTGAATCTGTTATAAGACAAAAGTGTGGACAAACTTTGGCTAGGGTTAGGGTTAGCCAGACATAGATAGATAGTATTATTATTAGTCTATAATGGAAAAAGGGCACATGACCTGGAAGTCATGTAAGATGATGTCACAGGCCTAGAGTGGTCTAGAAAGGTCTACAAGGCTAGAAGAGCCTAGACGATGACGTCAGGGAGCATGTACATCACATTGCTACCACATGTAGAACACATAGATGTTAGGGCAGGATGTACAGTCTTGCACAGTCACTGCAGAGTAGACATGAGGTAGATACATTGTTGTAGCATGGACCACTTGTAACTTATATAAATAGGGTAGCAATGCAGTGAGGGCTCCTTGTCGAGTTCTTGTTATGATACGAGAGTGTGGACAGACTTCTAGGGTTATGGTTAGGACCTTAGATAATTATTAGTCTACAACAGACAGAGAGATAGGGCCGTGACTAGGAAGTCACATGACATTATGTCATAGGCCTGGAGTAGTCTAGAGCAGTCTAGAAGGACTTAGGGTCTAGAAGGATCGGGAAGAGTCTAGAGATGGAGTTAGGGTTAGAAGATAACATCAAGGGACATAAGTTCCTCATGGTGCACACATAGTGTACGCATGTACAACAGAAATTAAGAGTGATGACGTAGGACAATGGAGTAGGGTAGAGGGTATGATGTCAGAGCACATGTAGAAAGCATGGTGGCCTTATGGAAAACACATGTGGATGAGTAATAGGACATGAGGACAGAGCATGGACTTTAGGGTCGGTAATATAATGTTGTAGCACAGACCAGGACAGGATAATATATATAGTGGTAGATAAAGTAGGAGCTCCTTATCGAGTTCTCTTGTATCAACCCGGTATAAGGTTTAGTCTCAGAACCAACACTAAGGTTTCAAGTCTACAACAGTTCTCTTGTAATCCCCACTACTAGATAGCCTACTGAGAGCTTTGCTAAAGTCAGCATATTACAAGTGCCATTCCAGCAAGTGATTGCTACAACAGAATCTGTGTTTTAAGAATAGACAATTGTTGCTGTTAGCTTGATATTTGCCTTTATAATTAATATACTTGAATAAGTGAGTATAAGACTTTCATTCCTTAGTTTTGATTGGTTGGTTTTAAAGTCAGTCTTACAACACCATGCCATCTCCCTGTAGTATTTGACTTTATGAGAACTATTATACTTCTGATATTTAGCACTATGTGTATAGCAGATAAAAGTGGTATATTCCTACTTCCAACAATTCTTATATTAAGGAATACTAGGGTTTATGTTAGTTTCTTGGATAGTAGTGATATGTTATTCTATATTGAAACATCTGTTAATAGAACACTTAGTCTTCATACCAGTTTGAGAGTCCCAAATATCTAACTTAGAAGAAGTCTTGATAATACAAGAACAAGATGTTAGAATAACATTATTAAAAATATGAGTGTTCTTTATTATCTCTTCTATTGTATTAGTAATGGGAAAATTTATGTTTATCAAGTAGTAAGGTATTCTTAAAATTTTGAGATAATATTTGGATTAGAAAAGTCAAAAGCTCATAATATTGTTTGAGTTAATATTGTTCAACTTCTTGATATACTTTTTTATTACATTCAAATCTGAAGTGGCTGCTAATTTGTTAGTAGTAATAATAAATTTTCTATTATTGAAGTAAATGAAATCAGCTAATATTTCAGATTTCACACCTTTCAAAAGTCTGTTGATATTGGAAATATGAATGTTCACTTGAGAGACAATTATATTAGAGTTATTTTTTCTCATCAATATAATAATCTATTTTCTAGAAGGTCCTTTAGTGGTTACATTGAGTTTCAGTTTACTCTTCATTTCATCATTGTTGACAATGTTGTGGATTTTAATAATTTTATTAGAAGACAATACATCCTTAATTTTAAGAATATTCTCAATATCACATTTAGTAGCTTGAGTGAATAAGAGAATCTTCAACTTGGAGAATTGGATTCTCTTGTAGTATTTAGATTTCACCAAATTACTTTTGTTAGGTCTAAAAGGAATAGGTAGGAGAATTCTTGAAATATCAGCTTGTTTACTTTTGGTTGTCTTTAAAGTAGATATGTTGTTCTTATTGAACTAGGAAAAGATATATTGCTGGAAAGTCCTATCTTTGTTGTTAGCCATTAGTTTATCCCATCTAGATTCATAGATAACTGTGATGAATTTACAAGCTATAAAACCAAATTCCATAATCTGAGAGATATCTTTAACAGTTCTGTTATCTAATAGTCATTGTTTTATGAATATAGCTATCCTTTGTAGGAAATATACAATATTTTTTGCATTACCAGTTAAAAACTTATTAATACTAAATAAAGAAATTAGAGCAAAGTTACTATTCCACAGTTATATGTTAGATAGTTAATCTGCCTAATATAAAATGACTGAAGATTCCAAATTTGAGAAAGAGAACATGTTGTTAGTGTTATTACCATAAGGTATATATATATAGTTGTTTATAAGTTCTAAAGGTATATAAGTTTGAGAGAGGTCTAATTGTTTCTCTCTCTCAACTTGTTTAGCCCATGCTAAGTTTCCAGACTAACCTTGTACATTAATCTATTCAGGATGCAGAAAAGCTGACAAACATATCTCCTTTGCTATTAATACTAGGAGAGAGAAAATATTCTCTGAATTGGTTGACTTCAAGTTCTATTGAGGTTTACTTAGAATAATTTGGTTAATTACTTTAAGGTTGAGGAATAAAGATCATACTCTGCTATCTAAGTCCAAATAAATAAAATAAAAGAGAAATTAAATAAGATAAGTTCATTGTTTATAATTTTAATATATGAAATAGGATAGTATTAGTATACTAAATAATACTTGATAAGTGTTATATATGTATCTAAACAAGAATATCTTTCTTTTAGTCTGTATATACTCTTTTGGTGTAAATCTATCTGTTTTTATTTTAGATCTAATCACTCCATAATTGATCACACAACTCTCTCATAATCTCTATAGAATTCCAAACTCTATTGCAAGGACTTTAGTATACTTAGAGTAGTTATCTATTTTATATAATCCTTGAATATAGTCTTAGTTTATAAATATTAGTATAGTACTCTGTAGTTCCTCATCTTGAAAATCAACTAGTGTAGTATACTGTTTTGGGTACCTATGCTTGGAATAATACATGGTAGAAGCATGGATAACATATGAACATTAGGGTAGGATTATTTATTGTTAGCATAGACTATGTATCTATAGTATAAATAGTGTAGCAATACATTGGAGACTTTTTGTCAAGTTATCTTATGATTCCCACTTAATATCCACCTTGAGATTTATTACTTGTATTACTATTAGTCTTTAACTAGTGGTTGCCACAACAAATGGTAGACTTGTTTTTGACTTATTTCTTTCTCTTTTATTTTTGTTCTCTATTTTTTCTTTTACTTTATTTTAGTTTTCATTTTTAGTTTTCATTATGATAAAAAGTATAGTATAATATTATATGTAATAGTCACAAAGTGTGTGTGAGAGAGAGAGAGAGGTGACACCTGTCACAGTCACATGTCACACAATCATATGACATAAATAAAAATATAAAAGATTCTGGAATAAGTAATATTATATAATATAACAATATATTAGCCTTATAGAAAGCATATGTACTTTAGAGTAGGTTAGTTGTAGTGTGTATATAGACCATAGTCTGTAATATATAAAATAAACTATCTTATATCTGAAACTCTATCAAGTTTTTTTATCTTTACTTAAAGACTTAAGTCATAACATTACTAATCAAGATGATTTTTTTTTTATTTTTTTTTTAAAATCAACAATTTATTACATGGCATGCGGTGGTAGACCGTGGTAGTGACTACATTGCTACTTATATGCATATCAAACTAACATTGAGGTATAAAGAAGAAGAAAGGGAAAAAGAAAGGGAAAGAGAGAAACAGAAAAGTAACAAAAACAGAAAATAGTTTCAACAATTATTCAAAAGCAAAAGCTTTTGGATTAAGTATCAAGAACAGGATGAAGTGGCTCAACGAATCTCTCCTAGGGTTCCAGTACCCATTGAATCTTTGGCATTCATATAGTATATGCCTTCTAGTCTCAATAGGGTAATCATTGCATGGACAACTGAAATGTTTGTTTGGGAAGAGCCTGAGGCAGTATTCCCCAATTGGCGCATGATTGGTGATGGCTCGAGTAGCTCTGGCGCACAGAGAGTTGGAGTGACTGAAAGCTTGAAGACATAGTCCCCCTTGGATGTATGACGGTTCGATTGTATTGAAGTCATTGTCTAATAAGTCTAGGAAGTTATTTCCTTTACCGTCTGAGGCTTGGAATCACATTTTTCATTGTTTGATGGTATCATCACTTATCAATTTTCAGCAAAAATCCCATGAGATTTTGCAAGGGAATATGGGAGTTGGATTGAATGACTTGGTATCTTTGTCGACATCTTTGTGAAACCTCCACTTGAGGCGACTAGGACATTCCCAAAACTCGATGGAATTGACCTGACTTTTGTTGAAGAAAAGTCGCAATTCGCTAAGGATCGCCACCGAATGCAATTGAAGCGGGTGCGCCAAACTATCAAAGATACATTTCACTGAGTGAATAGAATCAGTGATAACGATGATTTTTGAGATGTTGTCTTTGTTGCATGCCTAGTTGATGCCGCATCTCATGGTGAAAAGTTCAGCCTCAGAACTTGTGACGAATACAGCATGGTGGACTGTTTTGGTGAGGGGGAAGTTGGCTTGATGTATATGTGCAATCAAAGTAGTGATGTTGTCTTTGATGCTAGCATCAGTTACAACAATAGCAGATGAGGGAGAGGTGTTCGAGAGGACCAAGTTGTCAAGTTCTTGAGCATGGGTGATGTTCTTTTCTTTATTATCTACTAAGTTAAACAAGAAGCGGTCAGGAAAAATGTCCAAAATATACTGCCCTGGAGTGAATTCCTGGTGAAGGGGGTTGAACGATGGGAAAACACCATAAGATTTGGTCTTGGAGTCAATGATATGACCTTTGGTGATGTTTCTTTGGCAATTTGTGAGGGATCCTATGGCTTGAGGGTTGGAAGAGTTGGGGTAGGGAGAAGATTCGTCCATTAGCCATTGTATGATGTGGTTCTCTGGAAGTTTGAACAGTCGGATGAGTGATCACTCAGCGAGCTTCTGAAGGTGATATTTGATCGGAATTAAACCTGCTAGAGCTTCAATTCCTTCCAAGGGGGATGTTTTGAATGCGCCTAAGATCCAAATGGCCACTCTTCTTTGCATTTTGTTCAACAACTTCAAGTGGTACGATAGAGGCGCCTTGTTGTAGAACCAGAGTTGGAAACCATATAGCACTATTGGGAGGATACAGCATCTATATAGTTGGTGTTTTTGGAGAGGGGATATTCTGTGAGAAGAATTGCCAAGGAGTTTCATACACTTGACCGTTGACAGTGCTTTGTTTGCATAGAAGTTGAGATGTTGATGGAATGTTAGTTTTCTGTTGAATAAGAATCCTAGATATTTCCAGGTGTTCTTTGGGCACAGGATGGACCCTCCCAGGAGAGATAGGTCAAGTGGAGGGGGATTGAATACTCCATGCGACCTGTTAAAATGAAAAATTTCAGTTTTACCATGCTCTATGACTAAACCAAAATCTGAGAGAAGGTTGGAAAGGATATTATAGCTATAAAAAAGCTGGGAGTTTGAAATAAGGATGGACTTGTTCTGAGCAATGATAAGTCCATCATCAACAAACAAAAGCAAAGAAATAGGAATTCTTAAATTATTTAAACATTTTTCAAGAATATGTAAAAACGGGGTTAAATAAAGAGCTGACAGAATAGAAAAAAGTGCAGATCCTTGTCCTACTCCAATGTTGACTTCAAAGTCTGGGGATTGCAGGTTATTCCATAAATAGTTTGTTTTCCTTTGGACAAGGTAGTCTGCAAAGAACCTGGATACTTTGGGTTCGAGGCCCGCCTTATTGAGGATTGTTGTAAGCAATCTGTGATTTAAGGATGGGAAGAATTGGGATATGTCAAAGGTGAGAGTACTTGTGGTTTTCCCTTTCGCCCATCCGGACCTCACGATATGAGTTAATGCAACTCCTGCATCAGTGGTAGACTTGAACTTCAACCCACCAAGTTGGCATGAGTAGATGAAGTTGTTCTTTGTGACTGTAAATTGAATTCTCTCAGTGATGACTTTCTCAATGAGTTTTCCAAGCATGTTTAGAAGGACGATTGGGCAGAACATTTTTGCATGGTCATATGACAACTTGTTGGGTTTAGGGATGATAATCGTGGATAACTGTTTGAAGTAGTCCAGCCAATATCCTAAATTGATACACGCATTAGCAACATTGATTATGTTGGATAAACACTCGTCTTGTTTGGTGATGAACTTTAGATGTCGCCATGAGAGTTTATCTGGATCAGGAGCCGAAGAGTCACTGCACTTTGTGATTGCTTGTTTGAATTCTTCTTTAGAAAATGGAGCCCACAGAGCCATAGGTTTGTAGTCGATTTCATTGAGGATTTCGATGTTAGTTTGTCAATTTTGTACTATATTGAAAGTACTATGTAGAGCGTCCCATAGACTTTCCGGAGATAAGCATGGTTGGCCATTGTGTTTGATGGCCTCAGTCACAGGAAGCTGTCACCTGTTGATCCAACTGGTAAGTTCTCAAGGGCTTTTCCTTTTATTGGCTATCTCCTGGATTTTGTCATCGAAATACAATCTTTTGACATTCTTGATGACATTCTTGAAATTCTTCCAATTCTCTAGGGATCTTGAATTTCTGTAGTTGTTGAGGGCTTGGCTACATTTGTCCGACCACCATTGTTTAGAATGTTTGGAAATTCTGGATTTTTTAGCGTTGTCTTTCCATGCTTGGTTGATAATATGGCCTATCCCCTTAACCACACAGTCAAGTTTGACGATGTCATCCATGTCATTGGTGTTTAGAGATTTGAAGTTCGAAATTACTTCGTCAATGAATGCTTTTTCATGATCGCTTTTGGGGGAAATCATAAATTTTGATGTCGGAAAGAACTCTTCGATGATGGGAATTTCTACAGAAAGTGGGGTGTGGTCCGAAGAGAGTCAATTTTCAGGAGAAATGTGATGGCTGTCCAGTTCAGGTGAGCCGAATCATAGGAACATTAGATCGAGGACTGAGTTTGCTTCTCCTGGCACATCAGAGTACCTAGTTGGGCAAGGGTTAGTTGCAGTGGACAAGGTTAAGTTGAATAAATCAGCTATAATAAATAGATCGTCACTAATAGTAGAATGGTGAGAAAAAGTGGGGTTCCATAAACTGTCTCTGATATTGAAGTCGCCAGTCATGATGAGGACGTTGTCAATATTTACCTCAGTATCCTTTAGATACTTTAAGGCTGTGTGAGAAGAATCAGAGTATACGTTCAAAATGAAAAAGTACAAATTGTCGTTGAAGAAAGATATAAGATTTATGTCCCTGTGGTTAATAATGTCTTTACAAAGTAAAAAACGAAGAGGTGAAAGATGAATGTTTACATAAGAAACGACTCTGGGCAAATCATTACTGTCTGTAGGGTATCTGCCAAACATGATCCAGTTGGGGTGGTGACTGGTGCTGATAAGGGGTTCTCCTTCACTGTTGGACGAGCTTGGGATCTTTCAAATTTCTGACCATGGGGGTTCTTGAATTAGGATGACATCGGAATCTTTCTGAGTTTCAAGTAGAGCTTGGACGATGAGTGAGTTTTTCTGAACATTTTGCGATAGAATTTTGAGAGAATTCAACTTCATTGTTGATTCACGATATTCCCTTCTGAATGGATAGATTTTGACCTGTTTTCATGGATCTCAGAATATTTCTTCATCTGCCACTCCCTGTTGAAATGGTGTCACCAGAGGGGGCATGCATTTGAGTCAGCTTGATGATCACCATGGCAGTTCAAGCATTTGAATATGTAGGGGCAGGGTTCTCCTTTCTTTGTTTCTAATCTTGGAGAGTTGATCTTGTCGTTTGCTTTGCAGCACCATCCAAATTCTCTGTGGTTCTCTGACTTGTGAGGGCCGTTACACTTGACACATTTAGAGCCCTGTATTCTGCACGAGAAAGTGGCATGGCCCCATTTCCAGCAGTTCTTGCACTGGGGAACTCCTGGGTTCATGTTTGCTCCCCGGATAGTAGTGATGTACTTTCCAACGTTGAAGCACCTGTTGATCAGCATCTTGGCATTTGTCCCGCTTTGGACATTCCAAATATCGATCCATACGATGGACATGTCAGATTTGGGCGAGACTTTGATGACTTGGGGTTTGGAGGCTAGTGAGATGTTATCAAAAATCTGGTTTTACTTCAGAATCACTTTGATGTTGCTGGATGCAAGGCGTTCTTGGGAATTGTTGTGTGGGTAATAAGGAATACCTATTATCTTGAGGTATGATTTGGATTTGGGTAGTCTCGGTTCCTCTACCTGAAGGGTGTTAACATCGTTGGAGTTCTTGATGTACTGGTCGATTAACATCAAGTCAGAAGATTGGGCTACCTTATTCGTGACCACGGTGATTCCTAAGGGTTCAGCATGAATATAGTCAATAAGTGTTTCTGATTTGGCATTCCAGAATTGTCAATTCATGCTCAATATATGGAGCAAAGAATTTTTAATGAATACATTGATGTTATCCTTGCTTATCAGGATTATGACCTGTTTCCTTGACAGCCCTTTGGTGGTCATTTGGATTCTTGGCTTTGGCTTGGATGATCTATTGATGATATTATTGACCTGGTCGATTTTTCTGCATTCAGAGTAGGGAAAGTTTTCTTGATCTTGAGGACTTCAGTTGTGCTGACAGTATTTTTTGAGGCCTGAGTGTAGGATTTATTTGACTTTAGTCCGTCTTTAGACTTGTTGTTCAAAGGTTTCTGGTTCTGGAAGTATTTCAAAATAGTATTGATTTCTTTGGCTGTTTTAGCTGGAAGCAGTGGAAGAGGAGGAACCTTATTGATAGAAGCAGGGACCAGTTTGGGTGTTGATTTGATATTCTTTGTGTTTGAAGAGGGAGCGATTCTTGGAGTGAATTTTGCCAAAATCTTCTCTCTGAGAGTTTTAGATTTATTGTCAGTGTACAGAGAGTCCCAACTAGATTGATAGACCAAAGAAATAAAATTCCATACCACATCACCAATGCCATCAAAATCCTTGAATTCATTAGCCGTTTTCAGGTTTACCTTTTTATTTGAAATGTATTTCGCCATGTAGTTAAGTGAGTCTTTGATGTTCTTTGTGTCCAAGGCAATTTGACCAATTGATAATCAAGATGATATTATATTCCATATTCCAATCTTATCTGTCTCAACCTACAAATAACTACCTACCCTCATCTGTACTCCCAAATCTCTTCCAGTACAGATCAAACCTGTCTATTCTATCTCAGATATTCTTGCTAGTTCAAGATAACTCTATAGATCTCTCTTTCTTGACATCCAAGAATCACTAGTAATCAGAATAACTTACTTAACAGTTACATTCTAGATAGCCATCCTAGGTATACTAACTAGTATATAATCCAGAATTTTACACTATGGTAGTTATTTTGAAAATCAACAAAAACTAGTACCCTTTTTCTGGTATTAGTAATAATATATCTTGCCAACCTCTGGTAGTTTTCCATCCTCTAAGTCTCCAGTCCCCAATTTGAAATATCTAATTTATGTAATATAGAGCCATAATATATAAGCTAAAGCTAAAGATCATAACTCTTATATACATAACTTATAACATTTAGAGTAGGCTAGATGTAAAGTGTGTACAGACTGTATACTAGAGATATATTAAGACTCACCTATACTAGGAACTCTACTGAGTTAACTAATATAAGGTTTCTCTTTTACTCTCTCATTTGAGTTTAAGTCATAATATACTTGTTCTTTTACTTTCTCTTCTCTCATCCTTATTCTAATATATAATTTATAAGCTATCACAAATTCTGTCACTTGATTTAATTCTCCATTAAACAATAGTAACTTTGCTACCTCTTCTTTTCCTTCTTGTTCCTAAGGTCTGGTTATCTTTGCTCCTCCTTGTTCTTCTTATTCCACCAATACTGCTATTGAGGTTTGTATAACTGCCACTTGTTGTACAAGAAGAAGCTACAACTGTTTTTACCTCAGAAAACAAAGACCTCTCTTATAGATAAAGAGAGATACTATCAAAGTTAATAGAAATCAAGGAGAAATCTAGATAAAGGCTGCTTATAACTAACCTACTAATTATATATCTAAGTCCACAAACAAACCTACCATACTGAGAATATAGAGTTAAAAGAAACTGATAGAGATGAAAACTATCTACAAAAATGGAAAAGTGAACCATTTAAGTGCTTATAGAGGCTTAGAGAGAGGAGGAGGCTATTTTTGAGGAAAAAAGAAAAAGATACTTGAATGCTCCTTTAAGAAGTTAACAAAGTTCTCAATTGACAGAGATGAATCAATCAAGAGACTGTAAGCAAACCTGAAAAGATGTGTTAACATGTTTCTATCTAGCAATGGCCATATAGATATTAGGTATACTCTACAGAGAAAAAGTGCTGTCTATACTTTCTAATGGGAGTATATGTTAGGATAACTGGGAAAAGTCCATAGAATATGTGGAGTTTACAATATCTCTAGGAAAACCTAAGTATATTAATTATATATTTAGATATCCATACTATATATTTCAATTTCTTAAATGAGCTTACTTTATGAGAAATGTAGATAACATAACCAGAGGGATTTCTAATAAAAACATCTAAAATGAAGAAAGGGGGTTACTATTAGTAACTGATGTGGAAGGATAGTAATAATAGATAGAATTTAGCATTCTAAAGGTTAAAAAAAACTCTGTAAACTTTGATGGTAGTGTTTTGGTTGAAAAAACAAGTTCTCTTATAGTAAAATATAAGAATATAGACTTGTATATATAATAGATAACTATAAGAAAAAGTAAATCCATCCTTGAGAAAATAATATAGAAAACATAAGAAAAGTATAAGATAGCCTCTACTACTATATGACTATATGAGGTGCTAACTAATACAATATAAGATATAATTGTTTGTAACAATATCTATTAGGAACAGACTAGCCACTGAACCAGTTATACTAAAAGTGTACAATATCATGCTTTGCTTTAACATCTAGCTAGTTGTTAGAATAGAAAATAGTGGACTCTATTTATTTTTGTTTTCTTTTCCATTTATTTTATTAATTAGAACTTAAGATTAGAGTTTAGTGTAATATCATATATGACTGTTACAACTGTCACTGTCACATCATCACATAACACATAGAAGAATATAAAAGATTCTAAAACAATATTATACAACATATTTATCACATGTTGATCTTATAGATAATGTATGGCCTTTAGAGTAGATTAGATATAGCTTAGCATGGACCATCAACCAAGTATATATACTTAACTCTTAGTCTTCAATTGTAATACTAGACTTCATACTGTAGTATGTAGTCCCCAGATGAAAGTCATATATATAGTTACATCTAAAGGTTATACTATGTGTTATAGTCTCAGTGCTTTAACAATCTTATAGAGTTTCTAAAGGATTCAGTAAACTTTGCTTCACAGAGCATCCAGTTTAATAGAGAAGTATAGCTAAGCAACTAGTACTATCCCTAGTGATACTCCAGGCCACATCATGTCTCTATGCTAACAACTGTCCATTTAAAGAGAATGGTTTTACCAGAAGTTGAACTGCCAACTATTGTCTCCAGAGAACTTTATTCTATTCTATTAGGACTTCCCTGGAGATTGCAAACTCTGCTAAACCTTGCAGACTTCACCTAGTTGCCCTAACACTTACTGCTTTGCTGTGGATCATCCATTGAATTATGAATAGAAAACACTACTTTAAAGTTAGCATGGCTAAAAATACATTAATGA
>JAJOHK020001222.1:0-14948 GCA_022457215.2 Leucocoprinus gongylophorus | reverse complement strand
GACGTGCGTCAACAACTATAGCATACTTAGACCTTGGATTAGTGGCAAATAAATTAACCACAAGACTGTGTGACTCACTTTAGTGGCATGAGAATATTGTCATTCATTTGTGTCGCATGTGTCTCACTTCATGCCCTTCCATCATATTCCTTCGAACATTTGTTTTCTTACATAAGATTGGACTGTTTTTACTCTCGCGCCACACAGTCTCACCGCGCCACACAGTCTCACCTCAGTCTTCATAGCACGAAACTGAGGTGAGTATAGAAATACTTCTATACATTCTATTTTTTGACTCACTTGTATCTAGTTGTGTTCACTCTAGGTACATATAAATATACTGAGTTTCGTGCTATGAAGACTGAGTCATGTTCACTCTAGCTGCAGCTACCCTCGTTCGAGTTCCTAACACAACAGAGAATAGATGTGAGAGACCCAGGACAAAGTGAACTACTTTAGAATATGTGTTCTCAGCAGATCACTGATGTACTAATTGATAGAGAGGATCCTACTGTAATTAGAATAGGGTTCTATACTCTAGGTCTTCATACTTTATATGAAATAAGAAAGACTATTAGTTAAACAGAATCCTGGCTAAACTTCTTAGTAATCTTCTAGTAATTACTAATTTAGGACTTGAGCAGCTAGTAATGACCACAACTTA
The DNA here is from genome assembly GCA_022457215.2 of Leucocoprinus gongylophorus. Classification (NCBI taxonomy): domain Eukaryota; kingdom Fungi; phylum Basidiomycota; class Agaricomycetes; order Agaricales; family Agaricaceae; genus Leucocoprinus; species Leucocoprinus gongylophorus. Next base: position 14,284 of record JAJOHK020001222.1, on the reverse strand, counting down.
GAGTATATATAAAAGAAAGACATTCTCCTACTTGTTGTGGCAACCTATAGTGTTATGATCTTAAGTCCTTAGAGTAAGACAAAAGAACAGCTCTTGTATTGAGTAATACAAGAGAACTCAATAGAAATCTCTCTACAAACTAATCTACCTTATATACTACTACCGCTGGTCCGTGCTCGCTACTGTGCACCCTACCCTAAATGACCATGTGTAGTACATGAGGTCAACATATGGTATCCATGTTGTATGACATCATTTGTTCTAGACCCTTCTACTTTGTTCTCTGTGTCTCATGACCTAACCCTAACTCTATGTTCTAAAAATGGAAAAATAAGAAAATAAAACGAAATGAAAATGAAAATGAAAAATAAAATAGAGAAAAACTAAGTCCACCATTTGTGAACTTGACACATAGTTAGAACAGTATAGGGTTCACTTAGTAGTTACTTAGTAGTAAGTTTCATAGAGGTCACAAGAAAAACTCAATAAGGAGTCCTTGCTGTATTAACTTACTAATACATCATAGTACATGCTGGCTACTATCATAATACCTTCCACTATAAGGTCCTGAAAGATATTGTTCATTATAGTCTGGAAGATGACAATACTGTTGGTTATTCCAAAAAACATCACTCAAAGTTTGAAAAGTCTGTGGTTTGTATGAAATAAAATAGCAAGCTTCTTGGATTTTAGTGACCAGTTTGAAGATCAAAGAGAGCAGATACTTACTCTTGATAGTTGTTATATTAAGAGTTATGTAGTTTTATACTAATCTAAAAAAGTCATTCTTTTCCTTGATAAAGAAGACTGTGTTACAACTTAAGCTCAAAGAGTTAGAGCAAAAGATGAACCTTGTATTAGGTTAATACAAGAGAACTCAATGGAGTTTCAAGTACAAAAGTGTTTATCTTATATATGCTAGACTACTAGTCTATACTACACTAACCTTATCCTATTCTAAAGGCCATGCATATTACATGCTGTTGATATGTAGGATAACATTAGTTATTCTGGAACCTTCTATATCCTTCTATATGATATATGATCATATGACCATAACTTGTAACAGTGATATATGTCATTATGCTAATCTTTAATCCTAGGTCCAAAATAAATGAAAAATAAAATAAATAAAAAAAAACTTACATCTCATTAATTCTATCAAGTTCTGAATGACATCCCCATAATGTCTATTAACCCAGAGTATGTATAGTGGTAGATTATTATTAGGTTACCAGTTCTATATTTAAGAATGTAGTTTACCATGTATCATTTTTCTTATTCTAATTATCAACTTAAAATATGTCATACTCATATTCCTGCTTGAACTCTTATTATCTAAAATCCCAACCATGTGATACATAAGCTAGGTATAACAATATCTATTGAAGCCAAGGTCAACCCATTTGCATAGCACTCCACCTATATCCATTCCAAAGTCTGTTCTTGTTGAAATTCTCTTCAGAACTCTGTCTTCTGTGCTATTATTATGGATAAAATCAGTGAGTGTGAATCACATCTGATAATAGAACTCTGTAGAACTTGTTAGAAGAACTTAGTCATATTTTAGAATAAGTCAAAGTTAAGATACACAGACTAATACCAAGTAGTATATAAAGTAGGCTATATTGTAGTGGTTGAAAGCTCTAGTAGCCTAGTAGTTTTAATTACTAAAGACCTAGTAAGAGCATTTATATAACTGTTTAAAAGATTGAGAGTCTAATTCTCTCTAAATACAGATATCTTAAGTCTGTTACCATATAACAGTAATGTTATATAACAACTACTAGAATTCTTGGTTCTTAACATATACCATAGGACTTACAGACATTTTATTTCTATTAGAACAAGAGACCTAGTATTATGACTTAAGCCAGAAAGTTAGACAAAAAAAGAACCTTGTATAAAGTTTACATAAGAGAACTTGATGGAGTTTTTAATATAGAATAGTCTATATATCTCAGACCATGGTCTGTGTGGAACTATATCTAGCCTACTTTAAAGACTATGTAATATTCATAAGGCCAGCATATTGTAACCATACTATTATAATATTATTTATTCTAGAATCTTCTATATCTTTCTCTGTGTCACATAATGTTGTGACAATGATAGTTGTAAAATTATATCACTACTTCTTAACTAAGTCTAAATAAGAAAAAGAAAAGAAAAGAATTTAAGTTTACTATCTTGAAATCTAACACCTAGTATAGACATTTTAGATAGAATGAGTAATCTTAGTTTAATACTAAGTGAGATTTTGGGAGGCTAAGTAGTTATATTAATTCTTATTGTAAGATCTATTTCTGGTAATATTTGTAACTAGAATTTAGAGAATAGGTCAATATAAGATGGAAAATAAGCTAATAACAATCTGATTTTAGGAAGTTGACTAGTTAAGAGCTCTATCTACTATTTAGTATAAATCTACTTAGCTGAATTTATTTTTGAAAAGCTAATTGGTTAAAGGTTCAGTCTACTATTTGGTAACATGATTAGTATACTGTAAAAGGATCTGATTTTTTACTGTACCCAGCTATAATCCAACTTTTCTTTCTTCCATCTTGTTTAATTTCTCTCCAGCTTCTACAAATACTTGTTCTCAAAATTTCTGCTATTCTACCTAAATATCATAGTATGTTTGAACTCTTATATTTTATTTTTCCTTTTATTTATTTTTCTTTGATTTCTTAAATAATAAAGAGGTATGTGTATTACAATCTCAAGACACTAAGTTACTAGTCTGTACTATAGTACTATTAACCTACTTTCAAAACCATATGTTATTCTTAAGATCAAACACATTGTAGTGATGTTATTTCTTCTAAAACCTTCTACTGTTTCTTATTGTGACATGTGATCATGTGATAGTGTAACAGCATTCATGTGACAGTAACTAATTTATGACTAAAAATTGTTAAATCTACTATTTGTAATTCTGATAATGTAACCATGATTATATAATATATTACATGAAATTATGTTATAGGCCTAGAGTTCAGGAGAAAAGTATTAGAGTTGAAGACAGTAGACTTAATTTATTTTTATTTTCTTCTTATTTTTATTTTATTTTCTATTTATTTTATTTTCTATTTATTTTATTATTTTTGAACTTAGAATTGGAGGTTAGTATAATGTTACAAACTGTTACACAACATGATACTGTATCATATATTCATCACATGATCACACATCATATAGAAGAATATAGAAGATTCTAGAACAATAATATTATATAACATGTTTACTATATGTTCACCTTATAGATTATATATAGTCTTTAGGATAGATTAGTAAGGTCTTACATAGACCAACTAGCTAGTGTATATAAGATAGATACTTTGTACCTGAAACTCTATTGAGTTCTCTTGTGTTAGCTCTAATACAAGGTTTTTTTCTTAACTTAACTCTGAGTCTTAAATTATAATATTAGAACTTGATTCCCCTTCTTGAGACCACCCAACTCAGAACCTTCTCTATTCTATTCTTTTACTCTCTTTTTATCCTTGACTAGAAGCAACACTGCTCTTTGACCAAGAAGAATAGCTGGACCTTAGACTTAAGGAGTATACTAGCTAGGTAAGAAAAGTCTAGTTATCTATATTACATTCAAGCCCTCTGATGCTTTGTAGACATATAACCTTGTGTGGTCATAGTAGACAGTATTTCTTGTATAGAAACTCCATACTGTAGGATTCACTTATGATCTATCTATATAAGAGAACAGTAATGACTTTTTAAGTATTTTATAGGATAAAATATCTTTCTTAAGACAAATAGTATACAATTTGATTAAGACAGTAGTTGGTAGTCTAAGTAGTTAGTAGACAGTATAGGATAGAATAAGAAAAGGCCCTGCTAGTACTTACTAAGATTAATTCAAGTTCAGAATATAATTCTGAGAAGAAGACTAGTACCAGCTCTATCTCATCACTTTACACTTCCTCATCTTCTATCCCACCACCACTATCATTATCACTTACATCCATCAATTCCCCACTATTTTATCACAACATGAGTCAACACAACTCAACCTATTATAAGTAAATAATCTGGCAATAACAGAAGTAGCTTGTGACAATACAGGTATAATTCCAAGTGTTGCTAGCAGTAGGAGAAATAGCAGTAGCAGAACTTTCCAAATCCAACATCAGGTCAAATGTAGATGTGGCTAAGCTACCAATATTCAATAGAGAGGCAGAAAAGATAGCAGATTTCTTGATAGCTTGTAAACTTTTTATTGAAATAAAAATAAGAGATGTGGTGGTAAAAGAGCAGATCCAGTGGATATTGTTGTATATGCAGAGAGAATCAGCAGATGTATAGAAGGAGAATGTGATAGAGAATTTAATGATAATGAAATGATAAAAATAGCAGAGTTGAAAAGAGTAGAGTAGAGAAATAGAACAATAGGAGAGTTTGTATAGGAGTTCAGGAGAGCAGCAAGAGATAGTAGATATGAGGAACAACTGTTGATAAAAGAGTCTAAGTAGAATATAAATGGGATGATTGTTATAGGACACTTGAACACTAACAATTTTTATTTTTCTTTTCTTTTCTTTTTCTTTTGGATGATGAAGAGGTATATAACACTACAGTCACATGACAGATCACATGATGTGATGTCATAGGCCTAGAACATAGTGGAAGAATCTAGAAGATGATGTCAGGGTACATATATACAACATGGTGGCCTTGAGTAGAAAATGAGATAGACATGAAGTTGTAGCATGGACATAAGGGCAGGGTTAATTATTAGTAGTATGGACCATGTAGACTTTGTATATATAGAACTCTAATTAAGCAGAAACTCTCTGTCGAGTTCTCTTGTAAAATTCCCACATCATATCTACTTTGAGATTTACTTGCTTGTGCTATCATTTGTCATTGTAATAAGTGGTTGTCATAACAATGATAAGGCAAAAACTGATGGAATCAAAACACTCTTCTAGGAGTATTGAGCAATAGTATAGAAATTGAGTCTTCAGCACTAAGGTTGAACAGGTTAGCAAATGCTAGTGGAGTATAACAGAAATAGTTGTTATAGCCTTAAGTTTGGCTAAGGAAGCAGGAGATCCAATAGTGGGTACTAGCAAAGTCTACTTTGATAGAGGGAGTGGAGAAAATAAATGCAATCATGGTACATCTACAGTGGCAGGCAAGATTTGTGCCTAGATGTGATCTATATATTATGGATGTAAATAGGGGAAGAAACTATTATAATTGTAGTGTCAAGATCAAAGAAGGTGGACTTGATTTATTTTATTTTTTCTTTCCATTTTTATTTTCTTTTCGATTTACTTTTCTATTTTCTATTATTAGAACAACTAGGGTTAGGGTTGATCGGTTATGCTGTCACATCAGTCAAAATCTGATGGGGTAGTCACAAGACAAAGAAGAACTTAGTAGAAGGTTCTAGAATAAGTGACATTATACAACATGAACAACACATGTTGACCTTATGTTCTACACATAGTCATTTAGGGTAGGGTGCACAGTAGTGAGCATGGACCATGAATAGTAGTATATAAGGTAGACCACTTTGTAAAGGGATCTCTATCAAGTTCTCTTGTGTTTACTCTAATACAAGAGTTTGTTCTTTTACCTAACTTTAAAGGTGTAAGTTCATAACATGTAGAGGTTTTGGACATATTTCAAGATATTGTAGGAAGTAGGGAAATCAGGAAAGGACAGAATAGAGAAAGAGAGTAAATTATGAGAATAATAGGAATATGAGTAATTTAAATAGAAAAGAGAATCTAATAGTTCTTAATTAAGTTCTAACTACAAAGATTTACAATGCTTTCTAGAGCAATAGGAAATACATTCTGCTACAACCTAGACAATAGGAGCATGCTGAGAGAAGTAACAGTAAAGATTAGACTGGAGAGAATTAATAATTAGGAAGATGTGACAGTGGAGATATTGTTAGATAGTAGAGAAACAGGATTAGTTATAAGTTAAGTGTTTACCAGGAAGTAGAAGTTCAAGTTGAAAAAGATAGAAAGCCCTATATATATAAGAAATATGGATGGTTCCTTCAATGAAAGCAGGAGCTTATTGAGTATATAGTGGAGATGAATATTTATCATTAGAGATATAGGAAGAGAGTGGATATTGATGTGATTAGTAGTTAGAAGTGGAGTGTAATCTTGGGGATGCTATAGTTTGCTTATTCCAATCTTGAAATTGACTAGAGAATAAGAGAAGTGAATATGATGAGATGTTTACAGGAGTATGGAAATTAGTGGAAACTGAAGCAGGAAAAGCCAGGATAGTAGAAGCAAAAGAAAAATAAAAAATGAGAAGAAGAAGCAGAGAAGAAGCAGAAAAAAGATAAAAAAAGAAGAAAAAACAAAAAGGAAAAAGAATGGTAGAAATAAAGAAAGTAGTAGAAGAATAGGAGATTTGGGATGAGGAGGAAGAAGCAGCAAAATTTGAAGAAGAGGCCAAGAAATTGGTTTCTCAAAGATTCTACAAGTAGATTCATGTCTTTGGAAAGAAAGTGAGTAAGAGAATGTTAATGAAGAAGTTGTGGGACTATGCAATTGAAGTAAAGGAAGGGTTTGTACTAAGGAAGGGAAAGGTATATCTATTATTAAGGGAAGAAAGAGGAGAAGTGTGAGAGTTCATTGAAGAAAAATTGAGAAAAGAGTATACTAGACCCTCAAAGTCACCTCAAATAGCACTAGTATTCTTTGTAGAAAAGAAGGATGGTAAGAAGAGAATTGTTCAGGACTATTAGTATCTAAATGAATAGACAATTAAGAATAATTATTCCTTACTCTTAATTTCAGATATTGTAAAGAACATTGGTACTAAAAAGTATTCACTAAATTAGATTTACAATGGGAATATAATAATGTATGAATAAAGAAGGGAAATAAGTAGAAGGTAGTGTTCACAATACCAGAAAGATTATTTGAACCAACTGTAATTGTTACAACTCAATGACCTTAGAGTGGGTCAATAAAAAGAACCTTGTATTGGGTTAACACAAGAGAACTCAATAGAGAACTCTGTATAAGATAGTCTACCTTTATATATCTATCTACATGGTCCATGCTAGCTACTGTGCACTCTACCCTAAACTACCATGTGTAAGCCTTAAGGTTAACATGCATTGTGCATGTTATATGACATCATCCTTCTAGAATCTTCTATGTCCTTCCATGCATTATGTGACTATGACTGTGACTGTATTATCTGATGTGACTGATGTGTGACCAAGTGATGTCATCACTAACCCTAACCCTAAGTTCTAAAAATAGAAAAATGAAAAATAAATTGAAAAGAAAATAAAAATGAGAACAAAGATAAAAAGAAACTAAGTCCACTTCTTGCAATTTTGACAGTAATATTCTTTAAGCTTATAAATTCTCTAATAATATTTCAAACAATGATGAACAAGATCTTATGAGACTTGATCAATACTGAAAAGGTAGTAAGCTTCATTGATGATGTTATAGTAGAGATAGAAGAAAAAAAAGGGCATAACAATATAGTAGAGGAAGTAGTAAAAAGATTGGTGGAAAATAGTTTATATATAAAACTAGAAAAGTACAAGTAGAAGGTAAGAAAAGTAGAATGCTTAAAAGTGGTAATTAGATCTGAGAGAATAAAGATAGAGGAAGAAAAAGTAAAGGGAGTGTTAGATTGGCTGACTTCTAAAGAAGTTAGGGATATACAAAAATTTTTGGAATTAGCCAATTACTATTGGTGGTTTATTAAAAACTTTGCATTCATAGCTAGATTATTATATGATCTGGTAAAAAAGAACCAGAAATGGAATTAGACAGAGAAGCAAGAGAAGGCATTTAGGGAGTTGAAAAAGAAATTTATTAAAGAACTAGTGTTAGCAGCACTAGACTTAGATAAAAAATGAGGATGGAAGTTGATGCATCAGACTATGCAATGAAAGAGATTTTATCTATAGAATATGAGGATAGACAATAGAAACCTATAGCTTATCTCTCAAAATCTCTTAATGAGACAGAGAGAAACTATAAGATTCATGATAAGGAGATGATTAGAATATTAGAAAACTGGAGGTATTTATTAAAGGGCACAAAGTTCAAGTTCAAGGTTTGGATAGATCATAAGAACTTAGAATACTTTATAAAGGTGCAGAAGTTGAACAGATACTAATGATGCTCACTTAATAAAATAGAGGTTAAAACTGCTCTCAAGCAGGAGTATTTGAATAGAAGTTCTCTCCTCTTTTACTCTTCTCTACTCATAGCTTATATATTAGTCAAAAAATACAAAGAATAGAACTAGATAATAGAGACTAAAACTATAAGACAGCTCTCTAAGATTTCACAAGCATATGGCCATTTCTTCATTTGTAATCCAATATTAACCTGATAATCAATTCCTACTTGCATATGCTTATTTTATTTCTTCTTTACCATTTTCATAGTCATCTTTACTTGCACTACCATTCTGGACTCCACCAGCTTCTGATCTAATATGTTTCTGCCTTATCTAACTGTCTGAATGTTGGTAACTATGTAAAGTGCTCTCACAAGTATACATACTTTATAGTTAGTTATATACAAGTAGCATTTCTTATTTCTAAAGACTCTGTTCTCCCAAGATCTGGTTTGATTAACAGCTACTATACTATTACTCAAGCTAGTGTTTCCTTGAGAGGATCTGTGATGTTATCTAGAAGTATAAGATTTTCTTGCTAATATCTTCAAAGAGATCTTATATACTTAAAAACTTTATGAGAGTATGTGTTTTTACAAAATACTATTTTCCATCATAATAACAAGTATGATCAAGATTATTACAAACATTCAGACAATTGAATAAGATAGAAATACAACTAATTAGAAGCCAGAAAAGTGTTATATACTATTTGATATCTGTACTCTTCCTATCCTCTTCCAGTGTAGATTGCACTCCATTCCAATAATTTATCAACCCAAGGACCAAACTGTCAGAATTAAAGATGGTGAACTTTATTTATTTTTATTTTTCATTTTCATATTTATTTTATTTTTTAGACTTAGGATTAGAGTTTAACATGATGTTATATATGATTGTTACACATTGGTCACATGTCACAGTCACAAATCATGGTCACACAATCATGTGTTATAAAAAGGATATAGAAGGTTTTAGAACAGTAATGGTATACTATATATCCTTTAGAATAGACTAGGTTTAGTATAATATAGACTATTAGCCAAGTATATATAAGGTAGACACTTTGTAACTGGAACTCTATCAAGTTCTCTTGTGTCAACTCAATACAAGATTCTTCTTTCATCTTAACACTTTGAGACTTAAGTTGTAAGACAAACTCTATACTCCTCATCAATTCTATAAAGTTTTGAATGATAATCTCTATAGTGTTTAACAATCTAGAGTATCTACAGTGATAGAGTATTATTAGATTATCACTTCCATATTTAAGAACATTAACAACCTGTCAGGCATAGTTCACACCAGGGTGGAAGTCCGCAGAATGGACTTGTGGAATGACCTTGGCTTTAGCTTATGTGCTGTGCCATCTGTCTGCCCTATGGTTGCAACTTCAGATGATGGGAAGAAGTCCAAGATGGGAGTGAGTGCTAATTGGTGTGTTGCCATTGAACACTGGAGATCGAGTTCAATAAGAGATTATCTTCATTGATTATCAAACTAGCAAATTACAGTGTAACTACTAGTCTTATATACAAATAAATAGTATAGGAGATACTCAGGATTTTAGTAATAATACCCCTATTACCCTGAGCAGAGGTTTCAGTGTTGAGACACTGACAGAGGTAACTCCATCATGGAAAACTGAGTTGAATAGGAATATCTCTGCTGTGGAAGATAGAATATCCAAAGAGTTACAGTATCGCCATAAGACATGTTGCGAGAAAGGTAGCCACTGTGGAAGGCAGGCTTGTATAATTTGAAACTAATATCACCATGGGGATGTAATTTCCAGGTGGGTGGAATTGCATATGACACAACCATGTATCATTCTTTGGTCTGATAATCAATTTGAACTTATACCATACTTGTTTTAAAAACCTTTCAAACTCTTATCATCCAAAAAATTATGACTGTATAATAAATAGGCTAGGTATAACAATATACATTAAAGCCAAGATCAATTGTCTATATAGTACTATTTCTGGTCCCTTGTGTTATTTGTTAAGTCTATTCTTCTACTCCTATTTTCTATGCTACATCTACAAATAAGCCTAGCAAGTGTGAATTGTTCTATAATAAGGAGTTAGGAATGTACTTGTGAGTAGGAATAGCTAGTGGAAACAACTAAAGAGGAAGGAAATTAGTACTCATGAACTATTGGACCAGTGTCAGATAGAGAATAGAGAGGAGACTATATACTCCTAAGACTTTAAAAGTCTTTCTTATAGTTTCAGTATCCATTCTCTATTTTTATTCTTCTTTGACAATCATTGCATAGACTTTTGTGCTAAGTTCCTTAGGTGTATATTTCATTAAATTGATTTTGCTTTACACTAATATATAAGCTATGAGTAGAGGAGAGCAAAAGAGAGAACCTCCATCTTAATTCCCCCACTTGTAAGCAGTTTAATCACTTTATTATCAAGTGAGTGTTATTAGTACCTTTCATTACTTTCAGACAAGTTTTAGAAAGTTCTAACAGTTTAAAAAAGGCTGGTGAGATAAGTATCAGTTAGTATCTTTAGTTATAAGGTTCAACTTGAGGAATATATTACCTAGAATGAATTATATTATTGGAGGCTTTTAAGAAGCTTTGTAATCTATTCACTAGATTTTCCAAAGAAGCTTGTTACACAGTATAAGTATAAGGTTTACTGTTTAGATTTCTGTTTTCTTTCTTTTTTTCTTTCTTAATCTTTATTTTTATTTAAATTTTCAGTCCTAGTCATGTTTAGTTCTTGGAGGCTCATCTTCAAGAGAAAGGATACTGTTATAAACCAATTTCTGAGACTTCCAAAACTTCTACTTCCTGACCTCAGATAGAACTCTAATTAGTCCTTTGTGTTTTACCTCCTAATGACTTGTTACCTAAGCCCTCAGTTATCCTATCTTTTAGAAACTGTTTCTATAATATCTTCTTAGTTATCCTTTACACTACTATTTTCCTAACTATAGTTCTAACTACAGAACTTAGTATTTAAGACCAAGTAGATATCTTGTAGTCTTCCTAGTCTGGTAATTGAAAAAGACAATACTTCACTTCTTTTCTTAAGTTTCTTTGCTACTTCTATTCTTTCTCTGAAATTATGACCATACAACATATAAGTTGAGGCCAAGATCATCATTCAAAGTTTAGTTGTAAGTTTATGAATAAGTATTCTAGCTTTATTTACAACCTAGATATCTGTTAGATAAGAAATATGTCTAGAAAATAAAACTATCCACAGAAAAATTATAAAATACATTGGAACATTATATAATGTGTGTAGATGTGAATCCTGGATAATCTTGGCTTTAGCAGTGTTATAATCATTATCTCATACTTTACAAGTGTTTGCTTTATAGTCATCTCGACTTGAATATATATTAGAGTTATTTCATTTATGAAATTCTGTTCTACTATGTCATATGCTTTTCTCATGTAGTATCAGTTAGTGTTTCATATAGTAGAAGAGATATTCTTATATATAATAGTAGATGCAGTTCTATATCTTTACACTTTACTAATTGATCATCTCTTTTATTATTTCTCAAATCTTTGTCTAAGTTGCAATCTGAGCCAAGATTAGTATTAGAAATGATCTTCTCAGTTCCATTATAACAGATTTGGACTTAAACTCAGAATAATATTTCACTTAGTCAGTATGTTATCTGATTACAAGTATAACACCATGTAGATATACTTTTGATATCTAATTATTTACAGTTGTCCATAGCTTACTAAGTGATTTCTGAGCTATTAGAGTGATTTCAGAGGCTGCTAGAACCTCTTATTCATCACTTGTGCTCTATTTTAATACTTAAGATCATAACAAGCAGATATGCTGTATCTTTGCATGTTATAACAGTCATATTTTAGAAGTGAATATTAACAAGAAGTGAAACATAAAGGAAGTCAGACTTCTGAGCTATACTAGTTAATTTTCAAGATCAAGAACTATAGAGTATCTAATACTAGTACTTAGTAACTAAGACTATATCCAAGGATTAGAGAAGATATATAAATACTCTGAGTATATTGAAGTCCTCAGAAATAAAGCTCAGTGTTCTATTGAGATTATGAGAAACTATGTAATCAGTTATAGAGTGATTGAATATGAAATGGAACTAGGTAGATTTATACCAAAAAAGTATGAGTAAGCTGGAAGGAAGATATCCTCTTTTATAGATATTCTGAGTGGATTATATGTATTTAGATAGGTATGTGATAGTATTTTACCTATTCTCATAAATAACTACACCTGTTCTTAGATAAGTTTCCATACTTGATTTAACTCCCTTTTATGCAACTAACTGCAGATATCTGCTTAAAGCAAGGATAGTGTTATAGTGCACTTGGACACTGACATTTTTCTTTTTCTTTTATCTATTTTTCTTGATTTAATATCTCTTTTCTTTTGATTTTCTTTTTCTTTTTCTTTTGATGATGAAGAGGCATGTGACTGTGGTCACATGACATATCACATGATGTGAGGTTATAAGCATAGACTGGGTGAAAGCAGACTAAAAGAATGATATTAAGGAGTATGTTAATAGCATATCTACCTCATAGTATATATATAGTGTACTTATGGACAATACATGGACTTTGGGGTAGAGTTAATTATTAGTAGCATGGACCATCTGTAACTTATATAAATAGGGTAGCAATTCAGCAGGAACTTCTTATCAAGTTCTCTTATAATCCCTACAATGATATCTGCCCTTGAAATTTATTATTTGTACCTCTATTAGTTTTGTGACTAGTGGTTGCCACAATAGATAGCCCTTGACATAAGAATACTGTTACCCCTGCATTATGACAAACAGATACTTGATCAGCCTTCTACTTCTATATACTATTTACAAGCTATCAAATAGAAAATAGCCTTGAACAACTACTAATTCTCTTTCTACTACTTTCTCTTAACTGTTTTAGTTAATAATAGTATGGATGTTTGATTTTGAGCACCAAAAATAGATATTCTCTATCACTACTATTTCTGAATAGTCTTCCTATCATATACATTGTTAGAAGTAGTCTTATTAGTCTTACAATAGCTACTGTGAACTTAGTTTTGGAATTATGCTTTACTTAGTACATCACATGATCACATATACTACTTCTTGTAGATGTGTTTTATGACTCTAAGTCATTTGCAGTTGTCCACAGCTTACTAGATGACTTCTGAGTTATCAGATTAATTTCTAAGGCTACTAGGATCTCTTAGTCATCACCTGTATCTTATTTAACATGCATGCACCTATGTTGTGTGATATGTCTATCACTAATGGTTATTGGAACATATACTTAGTCTGACACTAGGTTGTGTAAATGGCTATATTTCATATTTATTTGTTATAATTCAATAACCTTAGTGTTGGTCAGAGAAAGAAACCTTGTATAGGGTTTACACAAGAGAACTCAATAGAGAACTCTGTACAGAACTGTCTACCTTATATACTAAGACTGGTGGTCTGTGCTACTACTGCAATTAGCCTACCCTAAATAACCATGTGTCTACCTTAAGGTCAATATATATTGTATGATATCATTCCTTCTGAAACCTTTTACTGTTTTCATTGTGACACATGATCATGTGACATTTTGTGACAGTGACATGTGATGTCATGCTAAACCCTAACCCTAATTCCCAAAATAGAAAATGAATTGAAAAGAAAATGAAGATGAGAAAGAAAATAAAATAAAATGAAGTCCCTCTTTCATGATTCTAACACTATTGGAACACATACTAATACTAATACTACCATTAGCCTAGGTTATGATATCTAAGTCAAGTAGGCTCACCTCAGTCCAACACTAGGTTGTGTAAATGGCTGAGGTTTTTGCCCATCAAGTGAGTCCTTTTATAAGTGAGACAAAGTGATGGATAAACTATATAGTTGTGGCCGAAGCATTGGCCGGCAGCTGATCGAGCAGGTCCATGCTCGTAACAATGGAGATAGAAAAGATATGAAATAGGAATAAAAAAAGTAAAGAAAATATTAATTAACTTATCATTGAGATATCGCGCCTCATCCAACAATGGTCATGCCAAATTCTTCCTTTGAATATTTTCCTTGAGGGCATATGCAGAGTTCTCAGGCAGCCTACATTTATGTGGCGAGCCGACCTTTCCCATTGGCC